>JAAVUA010000035.1:0-155994 GCA_014898875.1 Fusarium miscanthi
GGGTTGGGGTTGGGGTTAGGTCCTCGGCAGCTTGGATCTGTTCTTCTGTAGCAGCCTCCGGTCGATAGATTGGTTTGCTCTGCCTTTGGGAGCTTCGGACTGGAGGGAGACTCTGTGTCTTCCTGCTACCTCGAGTGCTCTTTGGAGGCTGACGTGCCGGTTTCGCAGACGTACTCGGGTCTTGTCTGGGGACTTTGGCCTGACGGCTGCTATCATTGGAGTCTGACTCGCCCGGGCGTTTGCCGTTATTCTTTGCCTATGAAAAGCTTTAGCCCCTGTATAATTAATATGGCAGAAGGCACTAACAGTTTGAGTGTCCCTCGGCGGGCTTTTAGGCACTTCGTATATGTCTGTACTGCACGCACCCTCTTCTTCTTCGGTAATAGGCATCATAGTCCCCGCTGTGTCAGGGACTAAAAGAGAAGATGAAAACGGCTCAGAGCTCGAGCTCTCCTCTGGGGTATCCTGTCGTCCTCGGCCATTGACAGTCAAATTAAGAAACACTCCAAAGGCTGCAGAGTGATCGTCTCTGGGGACCATGTCAGAAAGTCGTACTTCTGATGCGATGGAGATGCTCTTACGTGGACGGCCCCGATGTGTTGGCTCTTGACTGCATGCTCTCGACATCTATAGGGTTGTCAATACTTTGGCCTTTGAGAATATGCGAGCTGTTATCGAGGATGTGGCGTTTGTCGTCACTCGGCGTGTCCAGGGGCTTTAATGGTGAAGTGTCTCTGTCGCTAGGCTGTGATGGCAGCTTGGTAGTGGTAGAGTTTGAAGGCTTGTTTCGCTTGTACTCTTGCGCTGCACGCCAAAATACTTTGATCATGAGACGGCGTATCCTGTTTGAGCCAGGGTTAGCTCATGTCACAGGGAGACTATATGTTTAGTCCATCTGGGCCAGAGCACTCACCGAGAGGAGTCTTTAAAATACTCAAGACACCTTGTGTTAACAGAGTTGTGCCTCGCGGGCCAGAACTCAGGCCCTTTGCCCTTGGTATCAAGGAAGTCTTTGGTGACCTCTTGGAGACCTCTTTGGTGGAGAGGCAACCTCCACTTGGTGAGTTTGTATGCGGGTAGTTTGGTGCTAGGAGATATAAAAGATTCGATCTGGGTTCGAACAGCCCTCTTAAAGGCGATGTCCTGGTCTTGGCCTGGGTTGCCGTAGCCAAGAGCCTTGCGAAGTTCTGTGAGATGGGGGATAGTGGAGGTTTTTGTAGTTTTGAAGAGTCTGTCAAGGACTTTAGGGGGGCTTCCCTGAGCTTCGGCTGGTTCCATAGTGTTGGCAACAGAAATATGTATCTTTGAGGCAAACGAGTGCATCCTTTTTATGTGTAGGTAGGTCGCTGTTGAGGTTGGGGACGAATCTTGCCTGATGGATCGATTGAGAGATTGCCGTATTAGGGATAGGATCACACGCTTTGAATAACTTGAGCACTCAGTAAAGATCATACCAATTCATCTGAGGTAAATTCTAAGCTTTTGGCCTGAGTTAAGCCCAGGTGAGATCTGTAACGAGGTTGCGCTTGAACTCTGGCGCAAACATCCATAGACCGTAGAAGGATAGGGGGAGTCCGCGAACCATCTCGGGGCTGTAACGAGGCAGATTCGCCATAAATTTGCGTTCAGTCTCAAGATTACCTCAAGTTATTTCTCCTTTTCAGTAAGTATATGGTTTGTACCTGTTGTGTGGCTCAATTTTGCAGAGTGTCAGTCGCTCGATCAACCCATTCTCAATGTCATTCTATCAAAAGATCAACTCCTCAGCTACCACCTCAAATTGCTCACAATGTTCAAAATGTTTTGGTCAATTAACTATAATCCATTTTATCTCTTGCACAGTGAGCAGAAAACTCAAGGGTACATTTTGTTACTTCTTCCGTCCAACCAGGCTGTCGCCCTGTTCATAAAACCAACAGCCAACATGCATATACACAAACCACAGTAGCAGGGGTATTTAATAAAAATGTAGAAACTCCACTCCACCCTAAGAAGCTGAGGGCGCTCTTGTAAAGCATCTTTGCTCTTTTCTCTTCCTAAAGCTATATTATTGGTCCTGTTACCACACCTATGGCCTCTCTATAGGCCTGACAGGGGGTTGCTAAGAGTTTCAGTCTGCTAAATTACTTAAGACAGCGATTTCAATTAGAAGACTCTAGAAACTTACTGGGATTAATTGCTATCTTTGGGGAATGTTTCAGCCCGTCCTAAATGAGGTAAGAATGGTAGCAATCTTGCCGCCTTGTCGCCTTGTCGCCTTGACAGCTGGCCAAGCTGTCACTCACCGTCTTTTGTCTCACAAAATCTGCTTGAACGTTCTGTTTTGCTTTTTCCCCGTTGATGTGTCAGAGCGAGGATAAAGGGGTGGCCTGTTAAGGGTCGAGATCAACACTGCCAGATGGTTCGGCATGCTTTGTCCTATTCCTACGGTGGTAACGGCCACAGACCATCTTGGCTTGTGAAAACTCTTCAAGTCAGATCATTTTGAAACATAAAATCATCCTGTCTCTGTTGTCGTCATCTTTTACAACGAAGCAGCGTGAACCCCAAAATCTCCAGCTCATAAGACTGTCTGTCTAATTTTAGACAGTTGCCAAGAGTGATTAGAGCTAAGGAGACTCGGTTATCTTCAAGCGAACTCCGCAATAGTAGTTTAAACGTAAGGTAGAGTCTGGAAGTTTGCATCGCTATTGTGAGCATTGAGTACCGACTGCAAGGCAACGGGATCTCAAGGGGGAAATCACCGAACTCTGGGGTCGAGAATCTGCCGTGCATCATCCCATCCCTTGTTCCTGGAGACATGATACCCAACATTGTTACGCTCCGTCCAAGCTCTTCGGTCAGAGGTCTCCCAGCAACCCTCCATGGCAACAAGATGCTATTCGGACTTGTATTTCCTGCCTCCTTAACGCTGCACATGCAAAGGCAGGTCTTATCTGGCCCGTGCCAAATAATTCATCTCTTTCGTCCTGGTCGTGAAACAAGAGGTGCTTCCCAGGTCCATGGAGCAAAGGCTGCAGCTCTGGGGCGCGAACCACTACCAGACAGTACCTTGAGTTGAACGGTACATCGACTTAATCCTTGTTCAGAAGCATCTGTAATCTCAGTCGTCTAGGAATAGTATGTCACAGTAAGAAGAGTACGGATGGTCGTGCTGCCACGCATCTTCTGTGTTAGTGAGTGATGTGCATAGGGTGGATAATGGTTATGAAGGAGGATGATTATACTTTCATTGCACAAAACCCTTCTTTTGCTGACACTGGAAAATGTTATAGGAGCGTTCCCTACATTAGTCAGTGTATGGAATAAACACAATCCTTTCCTCAAACAACTCAAACGGTTAGTACTAAACTCCCTCAAGACTATATTAATTCTTAGCTTCTATTTATCAGATGGACTCACTTACATCAGTCAAGATCCCAAGACTTTGACATGCCATTTTCATATAATATCTCTAGGGTAGGCAGTTGGCACCGATTGAAGAGGGCCAGGAAAAGAAGACATCCATTGCATATGCTCCAGTTCTTAATCGCCATAAGCCAATACAAGCGAGTCCTAGTTATTTGAAGACTCGGCCATCACTTGTAGTAGCCAGTCAGAGCTCCCTTCGCCTTCTGCCTACCGTCCTTAGTCATACTGCACATCCATATATACCGACTCATCCATCGTTCCAGCCTGGTGAAATGCCCATTTCTTACACAGACACAGTGCATACAACATGCCTATAAAATGACCCATGATAGAAGCACCCGAAGCTCGATCCACGCCCCGAACAAAAGATGACAACGGCAGCTGGTTATCTGCCGATGGACCATATCTCACTTACATCAAGCAGAGCTGTTCACGACAGCCCAATCTCGAGCTACCCGATGGACGCAATCGCGCTATTATGCTGTGCGACAGACAGCATGTTCGAGCTACAGTTATCGAGTTGGACAGCGAAGGCAAAATGCTGTTGCCTGCGGAATTCCCTCATGTTACACAACTGAGGAATCATTTCTCTGGGATGCGAAAGATGCGCCAAGATGGCCAGAGCCATCGGATGATCTATCTTGTCGAGGGCTTGAACACAAAAGTCATAGCACTTTTAGGTGACGAACTCCAGGTAGACCCTATGTTTTTTGTCACCCATGAGAGATCGTCGACATATCTGCGATGGCCTTACGAGCCCAATCTGGCACCATGCTTACCTTCACTCATTGACGGGAATCGATCCTTTACTGCCAGCTACTACGACATTCGAGCTCTTAGTGAAGAGTTCGGGTCATTCAGCGTGGGATGTGCCGAGTCTGGAAGAGACGCTTTAAGGACCAAGCTTGGCAAGGATTGGGAGCCTACAGTTATCCTTCACCGAAAATGTTCATTCTGGAAAACAACATTTTCCAATGAAAACGACTGGAGTGGTAAGTTACTGTTTATCATAGTCCTGAGAATAGTCAAATTGATATTCTGTAGTTTTAATCCTCTGTGATCCACCCTTTCGCAAAGCTCATATATGGCAAAAACCACAGCCAAAATCCGAGACATGGTCGCTCAAGACTATTCAATTTTCTGCACCTCCGTTTCAAGGCGGATATGCAGATTTTATACCCAGTCCCTGGACTATACGGAGCAGAACATCAGGGCCTTCGCGAGAATGTCTATATGAGGACTTGCTTCACTACTACACCGAATGCTACAATGACATATCCGCCAGGCAAGCAGCTCAACTAGACATGACTGTTTTTATGAGGAAGATCATAGCGTCTCATTACATGCTCCTGATCGAATACCACGATGCGCTTCTATCGACAATGGCATTCCCTTTACAGCGAAAAGACAATTTTGCATCTGTTCAGACAACATCTCTCGAAGCATCATGGAGCAATATCCAACTTATATGCAGTCGACTCAGCAGATACATCAAGGATGTCTCACAAATAATGCTCCAGTTGCACATCAAATTCGACGACCCCGTAGTTCCAACCGATTACGCACAGTGGACAGAAAGCGAGTCGGATTTTCAGTACATTTACATGAGATTGCAATCTCTCAGGCAAAGAGCAGAGTTTCTAAGCGAGTCGCTTACTGGAGTGACGGGTATCAATGGAGCTGCAAGGTCTATCCGCGAAGCAAAGACGATCAAGACGTTTACTATAGTCGCGCTCATTTTTATTCCCTTATCATTCTCTACGAGTCTGTTTAGCATGTCTGAGCGGTATTTGCCTAGCGAGAAGAACTTTGGGGACTTTTTTAGTGTGTCGTTACCACTTTTGGTCTTCATTTTTGCTGTTATACTACTATTTGATCTGGGGTATGATGAGAATAGTAGTTGGACGTTCAAGACATTTACAACCAGAATATGGGGGTTATTGTTCTAAGCATGTTGCGAATAAACAGACACTGTCAGATCTCATCATCTATATACACATCTTCACCATCCTCTCGTCCTTCTCCATACAAAACCTCGCAAACACCCGCCAGCGGAATATCCATCACTGCATCCGTCCCCTCACTCCAAATCTCCCTCCATCTCAATCTTCCATCTCCGTGCACCTTTATCTCCCTGTTACGACCCCCCCTCAATCTTCCCTTCGCATCAATCTCCGCCAACTTTCCCGCCCCATCAACGACAGTCTCAACACTCGATAGTGGCACTGTCAACATCTCTGTGTTGAACGCAGCGAGAGCTACGTAGATGTAAACCACTGTCATGACGATGAAAGCCGGTATGGCGAGCGCCCACCATCGGTTGGGATAGTAGTATATCCCCAGGGCGTGCAGAAATGGTGAAGGGAGATAGCCCCATAGGAGGTAAATGAGGAATGTCAGACTGCTGAAGAGATACAGCACAAAGCCGTAGTATTCGTACGTGGGCACCTTTGGCGCGGCTCTCGGTACAGGCGCGATTGCATCGTCATCAGATGCGTCTGGTGTTGTTGGCCGTGAAGGGCGTAGAAGAGATGTGAGTGAGGGCGAAGGGGGCAAAGGCGTTGGAGGTCGCCCATAAAATGGAGGCGCAAACAGATTCTGCGACAATTGTCGTGGGGGAGAATCTTCGTCTTCTCCGGACGAGCTGACTGATTGAGCGTCTGAGAGAATATCATCCTCGTCATCTGAGCTGAGTGACATGTTGATTGTGATTTGTCTGTTTCTGTATGAAGACTGTAGTTTCAAGTCGGGTGTCAAAAGTTGAGTTCAGGCCAGGTACCCGCTACAACGGGGCTGTTCTAGTGCCTCGTCTAGCACGTTCAAGCTGACAGAAAGCTTAGGTAGTCTATCTGCACTACCTTTAAAGCCGTGAAGCAATAAAATAACAAAAATATTGCTAATTGATTTATGATTTATGATTAGGATTATTCATTTATTTATTAGATCGTCTTGCTTCAACTATGTCGTCAGGGCAAGAACCAGTATCCATGTACCCGTGGCCATCATGAGACAACTCAGCTACTCACTCCCCTTTCCGCTACCCTCACTCTGATTAAGCTATATCCAAGAGTCATCATCATCAATCCACATCTTTAATATCTACTATGTCATACACTTTGCAAAAGAGCCCCCCCCTTGAAGAAAACTTTAAGTCTCACCCATCGATAGGGCATCTATACTCTCTCTCAACAACACCCACTACTCCGTTCTGCTGCCTTTCCTGCAACTCATCTAGACAGCTCTGGTGATAAATGTGCCGGCAGGCCAATACTACCAAAGGCCCCATAGGCTTATCCTTATTCCTGCCCACGCCGCTGTTGGCGTTGGTCTCGATGAGCATGCTCGACGGTCTCGTGTCGACTCCCTTACCCTTAGCCTTGAGATCCGTTTCGCCATCATCTCCCTTGGCACGCTCCGCTGCGTTGGCTTGCCTTTCTTTCCTTCTCTTTTCTTCAACGGCCTGTTTATCCTCCCACGCCTCGAAAACTGCTGTGCCAGCGACTCCAGGTCCCCACACTCTTCGGCTACATGCTTCACACGTTGATCCTCTTGGCCGCCATCCCCTTTGACGAAGCTCGACTGATTGGTTGACGTTGACAAATAGACTGCGCTCCAACAGACGATTCGATAGCTTGAGGATTGACTCCTCATACGCATACGCCGAGAAGATGGACGCTAGTACACCTCGAAGATCTGCCAAGTTTGGTGATGACGCAGCCGCTTGTGTCAAGAACGCCCTGAGAATGCGCAGAAAAGACAGGTTGGAGCCGGCATTTGATAGTAGCTTCGACCCCGGCTGAGATGTCGTCTGGCTGGATGTTGTTGTAAGCAGCGCCGTGAATGTGTGCTGAACCAGCGAGCGAAGAAGAGCCACTAGCTTCTCCTCATCAAACTCGTCGTCACTGGTATTCTGCTCAGCAGCAGCGCTGAGAACAGGTGACAATTTCTTGGTGATTTGCACACAGGCGTCGATCAGACTCAGCCATAAAGCCTCGTCCGGTGACAGCGCCTCAGTTGCCGATTTTGGAGTCTTCTGTACCAATTTTGACTTCTTAGTCGATGATTTGGTCTGGCCTTGACATAACCATATGCCAACATGAACATATTTCTGAAGAGCTTCGAGAAGATCCTCAGCGGCGTACCCAAGACTTGGTCCTGAATGCTGTTCCTCAGCACCTGTCAATAGTCCATTCATTGCCGACTCCAGGGTCTTGAGATGCTTGACAAGTCGTTCCATAGCGTCCTTGACTTGGCCTTCCCGAGCCATCAACACAACGGCCGCATCAATCACACCAGTCTCCTCCATCGTGGGCAGCAGCTTTTCAAGCCTCAAATCAGTTGACTGCACAAAACCAACGTAATCAGATACATGAGACGGCTCAAATTTGCACATGAGCTGCACATAACGTTCGACCAAGTCACGAGCGGCCACCAACTTATGATCTGCTATTGGTTCCTCTGGCTCCAGCAATGTTTTGAGATATGTGTGCTGTAGGTCCGGCGCATCCTCGGCCGAGTCAATCATGTGCTGATGTAGCTCCAAGCCTTGCTCTGCCAGAGTCTTCGCAGTTAATGCGGCATCAAGCTCAAGTAGTCTTCGTGCATGTTCCTTAACGACAATGAGCACTTCCTGGATCTGACGTCCAGTCAGCCCTGTCTGGGGTCGCAGGCATTCGCGGAGGCAGTCGAAAACCAGCTCTTGGTCTTCCGGGTCCTCAAAGTACGTCTGGACCAGATTTCCATATTGCTTATCCGTCTTGTATATACGCTTCAAGATACGATAGAACCCTGCCTCCTTGAACAACGGCATCAACTCAGGCATGTCTGACGGATGATAGACAGAGAGTAAATATTCAGCACTGAGCTGTGCATCCTCAGCCAAGTCGAGGCCTGGATAATTGCACAGACCAGTCAAGACACGCGAGAGTGTTGTGCCTGAAAAGAGAAGATATTGTGGGAACTTTGGAAGGTTCCGCGCAATAAACATGTCGAGGTAGATGGTATCCTCAGGGGCAAAGTCGTTTGGATTCATGACATCCAGCAAGATAGAGAGAGCATATTGCCGGTTTATAGTTTGTCCAAAGATCTGTTCTTCTGGCATGTCTCCCCTAGAACCGTTCATATGCTGATCGGTGGTGTCATTCAAGAAAGGATCCTCGAATGCCTCGTTTAACGCGCTCAGAAAGCTAGGGGCGTCCAGCTTGAGAATCATACGAAGGTAGGGAAACGATGGCTGCGACTCAGAGTTGGGGATGGTACGGAACTCGTTCCCACTGCCTTTAGGCCAGGTAATAGTTCTTCCGGAAAAGAAAAACCAGTAAATCTCAGATTTGGCTTTGGTTGCCATCTCTTCACTCATCGCTTCATCGTTTGGATACACCCTGCCAGTCAGTGTATAAGACAAATATGGGAAAATCTTGAAGGCGTTGATGCTGAAAAAGTCATCTGCTGGATTGTTTGCCGTGAAGTCCCCATCAACCATGAGGGGTATCAACAGAGACAGAAGATCAATCATAGGAGTGATATAGTCACCGAGTGCCTGGTTCCAGACGTAGATCAGAGCATCGTATAAGTTGTGTTGCTTACACAGCAATGTTATTTGGTCAAGATCCAGTGTCGCTGTCTCCATGTGGCAGATCATTTCCTCAAGTCTACTTTCCCATCCTCGACTGACGTAGTGCTGGACCAGATCTTTCACAACAGTCGGAGGCACCATCGTGATGGTCTTTTCGAGGATATACGGTTCGAGACACTCAAGACATATACCTCCAATATCAGCATCATCGTACCAGTCATACATGTCCTCAAAGAGGAAGTCCTGGTTGTCGACGGCTTGACAAGCTGTGAAACATGTCTCTGCTAATTGCTTCATGTGCTCATCGTCGTAGTTCCCGGGATCCTTCTGACGCTGACCGAAAGCATACTTCAAAGAGGCACTGATGATCTCCATAATCTTGTCACGAACCATAGTGTGACGCAATGAAGGGTCCTCCGGCAATCCAACGGTGAGCTTGTCTGCATCGCCAGTATAGTAAGAAGTGGCGAGCTGGATAGCACCCAGGTAGTCGCCATTCTCCATCATAGCAATAAGTCTGTCGGCCCAGTTTGACAATGCGCCAATTGAAACTTCATTGAAGCCGAGGATAAATATTCTCCCCTTGTACGCTTTGAAGCTCATGTAGAAAGCATCAGCTACAACGCCATGCATCGAGGAATCGTTCTCATCGAGCTGCTCCACGAGAGTGTGCAGCTGCTCTGAGAACAGGTCTGCATGATATATGTACTTTTGCACAAGATCGAAACCCTCTGTCATGCGCATGCTCCTGTCTTCAAGTACGATCATTCTTTGAGATATGGTAAGCACCGCTAGTACTGAACGGCTGAGCCATTGTACGGCAACAATAGCTTCTTCGCACTTCCACCTGCTTCGTGCCTTGAATCTGTACGATGCAGGCTGGTCTTTATCTTCACGGGGATACTCGTCTACATCCAGCACTGTCAAAACATTGGACCAGCAGTACGCAAGCTTCACCTTCGAGATATCGCTGCCGGTTTGAGGGTCAGGAACCTTCAGCTTGACTGCTGGGAACCATGCCAAACAGCCTGTCATCGCGCTGTGAGGAGGAACATCCTTGGGCCGTGCCGACTTGTGTTGAGTCTGCGCCACTGGTGTAGTTGACACAATAACAAGAAGATATGGCGTCAGCATAGCTGTCAACCCGAGAGTGTCTGTTGAGCACTCAACATTACCAAGGGGTAGAGGTGCGAAAGCAAGAACGGTGCTAGGCTTGACTGTCTTCCCTGGAGGCATTGGCGCATTCGGGTATCGACCAAGAATCCGATGGGTTTTCACGGTTCGTCCGAGTGCACCGGTTCCTCTAGTCGCCAGATGTGAGAAAGCCATGCCCTTGTTATCAGCTGAAACAAGGGCTGTATGGCGGGTTCCCAGGAACCCAAGGTGAGTGATAGCAACGTCAGGGACATGTCCATCTGCCGTGCGATTTTGGAGCTGCGATGGCTCCAAATGTGGTATTGTTAGAAAAGGCCTCGAGGCGCGACCTGTATCCCAGGTAAAGATGTTTCCACTCGCATGTCCTCCTGCAATTGTAGTATGATCTGCGGATATCGCTATAGCGGTGATTGGCCCAGATTCGACAGCTAAACCATGTCAGTTTCATGCAGCGCAGCGAGCAGATTGTAACCTACCTTTCGTCCCTGGACCAATAATCATTTTGAGATTTTGGTTATAATCGAACACTAATATTATACCCTTCGACGTTCCAAGCACTATTGTTGCTGATACAGCAAGACAAGTTGGGGAACCAAAGTTTCGTTTCCCTGCCTCAGAGAATGCATGGCCATTGAGCTTCCGTAGCTTTGTCCAACGAACCACCTCCCATGGTGGCGTGGGTGTTTCAAGATCGGCTTGGTCGAGGAGGAATTGCGAGCTTAAAGAGACATTACGACTATGGCTGGAAAGGAAAGGAAATGCCGGAGACGAAGAGCGAGGTGTATTGATTGCCGAGGAGGAAATCCGCGACTGAAATCGGCGATCGAAAGGTCGGAAAGATGGTGAGGGGCTGCTCAGGCCGGGACGGGAGGCTACAGATGGGAGAATGCTGCTTCCAGGAGAGGAGACAAATGATCCCTGTGGTAGGTTAGAATATGGCTCGAGATCCTGGAATTGGTGTTCCTACTTGAACAGAAGGTGTATCGTCAGGTCCCGACAAGACCGAATCTATCGGGCTACCAGCACGCTTTGGTAGACCATGAAAAGAGCTTCCACCCAACGAGCTCACATCCGAGCTATCCTGATGTTGCTGCTGCATGATCTCGCGAAATCTATTCGTAACGGATCCGTTTCCTATAGGAACCGGTGTAAGATGACGGTCGGGCCCGTCACTATCCTCGAGTAAACCATCATTACCGGCATCAGCATCGGCATCAGCATCCACATCAATACCAGCTATCGTAGGCGCATCATTTATCGTGTCGCCATTGTCCAAGCCCACGTCTCCCGTGAGCGACAAATCTTCTGAATCGGCCATTGCGCTCTGGATTCCATCACTGCATGCACAAGCACTACCGCGTCGAGATCATGGCACTGCGGGAGTAAAAGCTGCAGATTGGCGATAAGGCAACACTGTTTATGGAGCTCGGTCAAGGTATAATGAGATGAACCAGAACCGGTTCGGAGGGGCAACGAAAAAAACGTGGAAAAGGTGCGTTGTCTGGTGTGATTAGACTTTCGAACGCCTTCGAATGCTTTAGTTCGTTACGGATCGATTCGCGTTGCAATAGACGGGAATTAAAAAGGTATCGCGCAAACGAAGCTATGGTGAGCTACGTAGGTAGGTAGGTCAGTAGTTCGTTCGTTACGCAGCCCCATCTTTTGGAGGTTGGCAGCGGCGCAGCGAATGCACATGCCAAGCCCCAGCCCACCCCAGGTCCAGGTGCGGGCCGTTGGATTCTCCGGGCTGCGCTGTGACGTCTGTTGTTGATGGGACGTCGCATTGGCGACAATAAGTTCCACATTGAATCGAAGCTTTAAGTGCTACACCCCTCGCAATAAACAAACCGAAACACTGAACCCGAACGTCATTCACAAATAATACTCAACATGTCTTCGATTGGGCCCCAAATACCGCCGCACATATCGAAAAGGAAGCGCACACCTGATGATGAAGCCTCAAACTCCAGCAAACACCGTCGCAGCGAATCTCCAGCAAAGAATACATATGAGATTGACCTAGAAGACTCGGACGATGATTATGGTCCCAGTGCACCTTTACCTCCCAAAGCACCCGTCGGCCCAGCTTTACCGACATCGAATAAGGACGAGATAGAACTTGAGCCTGATTCCGAATCTGATACAGGCCCAGCACCACCAAAGCCCACCGTTGGGCCTGCGCCACCTCCCACCGACATTTCGCAACGCCCAGCAACATCTCCCGACTCGGATTCAGACTCCGAAGATGACTACGGCCCTGCACTACCAGGCTCAGCCAAAGCGAACAAACCCACGATAGGACCACAGCTTCCATCCGCTGAACCAGCACCCCAGCGCGACTCCTGGATGCTTGCGCCCCCCACAGCTTCGGGCTACTCAGAGCGCGACCCAACCAAGATGCGCAATCGTAAATTCGCTTCCAAGCCTGCGTCGTCTTCTGGTCCCTCGACTGTATCGACGATATGGACTGAGACCCCTGAAGAGAAGCTGAAGAGACTACAAGACTCGGTACTAGGACGCGCCGACAAGAATACAGACACAGCACCGAAATCAGGGAAGTCCCAGGAAGAGGAAGAACGGAATCGTAGAATCGCAGCAAATATCGAATCGCAGCGAGGTAAAAGTCTATACGCAGAGCATCAGGGGCGAAGAGAAAAGGAAGGTAAAAAGGTTGAGGAGGAGGAGGAGGATGATCCCAGTAAACGGGGGTTTGACCGAGAAAAGGATATGGCTCTGGGTGGAAAGATCGGCACGGCGCAAAGGAGAGAGTTGATGAACAAAGCTGCTGATTTTGGTGGCAGGTTTTCAAAGGGATCTTTCCTCTAGCATGTGGACGACAGATCTCTGGGATTCTTAAGACAAGAAACTAGATCTACACCAATTTTTTTCTCTTCGTTTTTAGTTAACAAGGAGGGGAATAAAACTCACAAAGCACAGCTCTTCGACTAGCTTTCTACATCAATCACCTACCAATAGTAGATAGTTGAATCGTTCAAAATCCAGGAATAGCTCTAAAGCTTTTATAAGGTGAAAAACGGCCAGCCATATTTGCCCATCAGAGACGGTGTTTCAATAATACGAATTACCTGGCTTAGCCTTTGTCTCTATTTTTCACCATTCCCAGGTAGATAGTCAGGGGCAAAGTGTGTATGCAGATGGAACGAATATTTCTATTGCGCCATCTAACTATCAAAGACCCAGAACCCATAAACTCCGCCGCTCCGTTCCCGTCCAGCTAAAAGCCATGTTTTCTAGCCCAATGCAAATACAATAGCTGTCTTACAGATAGACAATCCCCAAAGAGTATTGGTAATTCCTCCCTTCACACTACCTACGCCGTCATTGCCTTGATGGCCTGCGAAGGATGATACGACCACGCACGCCGCCTCAGGGGTATATATAGCTCGCCGAGCCTATACGTCCGTCCTCACCCTCACCCGGATATACACCTCACCGACCTGTTGTCGCCCCACGTATATGTCATGCAGTATAAAATAAATGCTGTGTCGTCAAAAGTCAATTCCTTTATGATGTCGAGATTCGTGACGGTTGTGCCCAGCACATCATGCTGGGGAAAAATGAGAGAAAACCATCGCTTAAAAAAACAGTCGCGTACTTTATGTATGAATGAAGGCCAGGTACAGATCATCACGTGGCAGCCGGTGTGCGGTTCGCTGCTTCAAGTTGTGAAGGTGTCACGGTCTCAGAACCATTATGATTATCTTGTGCTTGTCGCCTTCGGCCGAAACGCAGAGCACCTCGAACAGACGACAAGACACCACCATTTGATGCTTGAGTAACTTCTGGTGCTTGGTGAGCCTGTTCCGGCTGTTGAACAGGCTCCTGCTCAGCAGCAGCGTCTCCCGTCCGGCGTCGACGACTGGCGGGGGCAGGAGTTTCGTTGCGCCCATTGCGGGGGCCCCTGATCCATGCAGAACGGATCGCAGCAGGGAGACCAAAGCGTGGGTTATTCCGAGGATCAAAGCTTGAACCGTTGTTGGCACCAGCTTCGTTGGCAGCATCAGGAGCCGGCCGAGGCTTAGGAACGTAGTAGTCAGCCTTGCAAAGCGGACAGCAAGCTCGTCGACTTGTCAGCCAAGGGTCAACACAGACGGCATGGAAAGCATGGCCGCAAGTCAATCCGCGAACGTCGTCATCGTCTTCCAGTGTGTCAATGCAAATAGCACATGTATCACCAGGGTTCTCGAGGCACTCGGGTGGCAGAGCGCCATCAATGTGGTCATCCTCATCGTCGGTCTCCTCACTAGAGATTCGTTGGAGTCGGTTGTTGTTTGCTGTCTGTTCGGTTGAGGTTTGGCCTTCAGTTGTCTTGGGTGTCTCCTTTGGCTTCTCAGTCTCGGGCACAACAGCTGTGGCAGTAATTTCGGGTGCTGGTGTTTTGATGGCATTGCTTGCTCCCGTTGTCTCTCCCTGTCCATTCGACTTTGGTACTGTGGTCGCCGGTTGCTCGTCGGTCGAATCGCGTACCTTTGCTGAAAAGTCTGGCACAATTCCATCCGCCTCTCGAATACTGTTAGGTCGAGTAGGAGGTGCGGAAACGCCACCAGTTGTAGGAAGACCCTCCTTTGCGCGGTCGGAAACCCATGTTTTGTACTTCATCATGGGGAACTTGTCGTTGACTTCGTCCATAGTCATCAGCTTCTTCTCGCGGCGTCTGCGATGAGGCCGAGGCATGTTTTCGAGGGTGATAGGCTCGCCATCTTCATTCATTCGCATTTGTCGGTTTCGAGCGTTATAACGGAAGCAGTATTTAACACCGACGATGATCCTGAGATAGTCTGTTAGAGCCTTTTCAAGATATGGCCTAGCCATCGCCATTGGACGACGCCGGATGTGAATGTGCAAGCCAAGTCTCACCATAAATTCGTAAAGACAACACCGAAACCTAAAGCAACAAAGAATAGAAGAGGCGAGTTCGACCCGCCTCCATTGTCTTTCTTCTCATTTCCGCTGTCTGTCGTTTCGGCAGCTGCGTGAGAGGTCGTTGATGAGGGATCTTCCGCGGCGGCAGCGCGAATGACGACATGAGTGACCTCGGTCAGAATTTGATGAACGGCGACCATGTTTGCTTTCAGCCAAATGCCAGAATAAATGCTGAGCAAGGTGAGTCTGGCTCGAATTAACTCGCGGGCTTCCGTGCGGGTACCATGGACCGTTCAAAGAACAAACGCTCGCAGATGCAGCGGCAAATAATGCACGGGCAAAGGCAATTAAAGTTAATAATTGCCAACCCTCAGCAAACGCCGTCTGAATGCAGAAAATGCGATGTCTGTGGTATGAATCTTCCTTTCTTCACGGAAGAAGGGAAAAGATACTCGACTTGAAGCGAGTAGTTGATGAGGTGAGAATAGCCTGGAGGGCGAAGGTGGAGTGGCAGAACAGGCAAGAGAAGAGACAGATCCAACAGCAGGTGCGAAAGTGGCCGCGTAAAGGATAAAAAGAGAAAGAAGGAGCCCAGAGGAATGGAGGACGGGGCGAGCCAAACCGGGCCGGGGGCAGCAACAGATGGTGATTGGCTGTATCGATCTAGTGGGTGGAACTCAAGCCGTGAGGGGCACTGTGAGCCGGTACCTCTATTGTTGCAAAACTTAGACCACTTTGAGGGCTAGAGGCTAAAAAGACACGACGCGGGCTGGAGAAATCCTGGAGAGGCCCTGGCTAGGTACTGCTCAGCGCTGGAGCTAGTGGAGGTGGAGAGAACTGGACCTGCTGAAAGAGGGAGGTTGCTGCCGGTTCCAATTGGAGTAGAGGCCTTAACAGGGGGATTCAGCGGGTGGAACTGACGGGGTGATTTGTCTGTGGCTGGAACGACGATTGAGTGAGTTGGTGTGCTGGGTTTTGAGTGCGAGGTTGGCGGTTTGGGGGTGATGGGGGGAGGTGGTTGGTCGGAAAGATTGCCCGTTTAGAGGATTACGAGACGCTCGATAGGTATCGCGTGTAATGGTTTGAGTTGAAGATCCCCAATGAAGGGATGTGGGTTAAATGAGCATAGACTTGGCCTGAATCAAGACGTGCGACAAATTGAAGAGATGGATGAGGTAGGTAGGTGTTAGATAACCACGAGGTGATGAGTAAATGGCGTGTCAAAGCTCAAAAGTCATTGGGATACAGGTATTTAAGAGGAACTGTATGTCCGAAAATGTCCTGATCGATACATCTATAAGGGTTCAGAGGTCAACGGAGGCATCCGTTAAGCCTTGCCCCGTTGTATTTACAATACAAATAAGCTGTTGCTCCGTATTCGCGGGCGTATTTAACGCAATACGCTTGCTTCTCTGACGCTCAAATCCGTGGCGCAGTCCGCGGGGGACGATGAAGCTGGTGGATATCACAGAGCGTCATTCAAGCGCACGGGGACTCTGACCAGGGGTTCCTTTGAGCTCCGCTCCTAGACTTTGTTCATTTTTGGGAATCTTGATTAGATCTTTCTTGTCTTATGAGACAGGGCAAGTTTCTGAGACGGGATGAACAAGATTAACCATTACCAAGAGTCTGGAAGCCTGGTTGCATTTGACAGATCCGACTCACGTTACGGTTTCACGTTAAGCATCCTGTCAGCTCTACTCAAGTCTAAATCAACTCCAGATGCAGTCATCTCACTGTAGTTCACTGCCGATAACAATTTCAACAGCTACCTAAATTTCCGAGTCATCGGTTTGCGCCGTTGAAGCGTTATCTAACAATCAAGATGTATTGGGTACTCGCTTTGGCCGCCCAGAAGGCCTTGTTTATTTATTTATCCTTTTTTGCTTGCTTTTGGAGGCCCAAAACATTGGCTGGATATCGACAAGCATCACAGCGCTTCCGACCGAAACGGCTCCACTTGTTGCCGACTGAATTCGTCTCAGCCCGGTCCGCATCACGGAGCTCCTTGTTTCTGAGCCGCTCCACTAATATCGCCATCGGCAAAAGGAAGGATAGTAATTAATGCGAACATGTTCATAGAAATCGCTCTCTGAAAGGTGTAGAGGCAAAACAAGATAATAACAAAAAGGGGGGGCAAGGTTGTTGACAGGTGATGATGCTGAGACTGTCAGCTGTGGCCTCGGCCTCGGTGGTCTAGACAAGCGGCACAGCTCAGCCGTTCACATACGATGAGTAGGTAGGGGACACATTCAATATCTTGCTTGGCCTTAGTGTGGCTGAAAGTGCACATAGAGTTCATGTGCTTGCGTATTGATGGTGAAATACGCTGTGTCTCTATGCATAAGCCCAGGTTTCACCGTAAATCCGGTAATGTGGATTCGCCTGTAGTTTATTCTCATGAAAAACATGAGAATAAAAACAATAACTCAATTCGAATGACGATGTTCCTGCAGTAGAGGAGTGTCATTGTACGACACAACCCTCGATCGAATGGCTCTCATGCAATCGCCAACCCATCACAGGCCTCCAATACGGGCCTCGGGTGACAGTTGTCTCAAGACTGGGGATACCACAATCTTTAAGCAAACAAAAGAGAATATCAAAACAAGGCGGTTTGATAATACGACAAGACTTATTGAAGCAACCTCCAGCGATGCTGAAACACTTCAAGATGCACAACCCCAAGAGCGAAAGTCGACATGTACACTACAGTGCATCATGTTAAGCTCTCACACGGCTCCCTAGCGTCGATTTGACTTGTGTGGGTTGTGCTTTTGGGATGGTCTTACAGGGATAATGTGCTGCACCCCGTCCTCAATGGCGGGTCTTGGCTCACTGGCTATCGTCTTGGCTTGTGGCGATTGGATCCTAAATGCCTCGCTGTGATGCATTAACGCTCTGACAGGAAGATGGTCAGCGGGGTTTGAGCCTCAAACAACCGGAATCTGCGGGAGGCTCGGCTGCAACGGGCTCGTTGGTTGTTTTTTTTACCTCAATTTTCAATCGTTGAAGAAGAAGTTTCTTGTGTCCTCGTGCCTCATACCTTGTCATGGTTTATCAGGTCATTGCTTTGTGCGTGTTCCGCGCATCCCGGTAGTTGGTGCTTGATTCTGTATGGGGCTATGACGCAGTCACTGAAACGTCCATGAAGAAGAAAAAAGGGCCTCGAGACAGTTATGAATGTCTTGTCGCTTGTCAGACACCAAGCAAAAGCCAAAAGTCCACGTAAGATCTTCGCTGATTAACGTTACTTGCTAAACCCCGGAACTCCCCAGCATCAGAGAAGAATCAACTACCGAGATGGGGGGAATGTCGTCGTCAACACCAGGCTGTGCAGATATATCCCATGTAAATGCATTGGATTCTGTTAAGCTGAATTACAAATACCAGAGTCCATGATGTCTACACCATGAGGCTATGTTGTCTTGGCTCCCGATCTCAAAATCGACTGTATAGCAATCGCCATCATTGACATGCTTGTCAAATCATACTGATATGCTCAGCACCTCACTGTCAGTATCTCTCCAATCCTTTCCACTTATGTCAAAGCATGGATGGAGGGACCCTGACTCTTGCTGCATTAGCATCGATATCCTTAGTCAGACGTTTTGACGATCAGAACGTTCCCATCGGTTTGGCTTGCTCGGAAGCTTTTGGCGATATGCACACTATAAATTGCATGTGCTTTGACGAATCAGTGGTGACCCTAGGTAGACTTCAGCCACAGATCTTAGGGTAACGGCAAGGCCGTTACTGGCTTTCTAAGATCCTGAGTAATGCTTAGCTTGAGAAATACTGATACGGAGGTCTGAGTTGTGATATTCTGAAATTGCTTGAACCTGAGGTCTATGAAAATCAGATACACAAATCAAACATCAGAGAAGATCGTTCAATTTGAAGCATCTGCGTTAATCTACGAATCTATCTCATTACCCCTCAACTGTCGTAACTCTTTCACTTGGCTTTGGCTTGGCTCCGGCGTGTTCAGAAGGCGTCGAATGGCTTCATAGACCTGAACCTCGGATGCCACCCCCGCTTTCCCTAGTTGATGGCCTGGTCGAGATGCATCATGGGGTACTTAAGCGGAGGAGGTGGTGTTAGATCTGCATCCGAAGCCAAAGACGTACGATACTCTTTAAAATGAATATTCTTAATGTTTTATCCTGTATTAGGATTAGCCGCTGCAGTCGTGAAACAAATTTACCTAAAGAATAGGTAACCTGGAAGTATTGGAGCAATCAATAGAAACTGAAAGAGCCTGGTTGAGCACCTTGTCGTTCCTTCTCAAATTGATCAACCAATCATAAACCCGCAACCTTCCTCCACACTGCCTTCCTAATTTGGACTTGGGACAACTCCACACTAAAACACAGCAAGAAACAACCCGCCGGATTAACGCTGCATTTCACACCGTCTAAAACATCTTGACAAAAACGTATGAACAACTTCGTCTAATCACACAATCCCTCAAAATGCCTCCTACAAAGCTCCCCGAGTCTGGAAATCCTCTGTAAGTCCCTCCAAACTTCCCAGAACAGAGTGGCGGCGCATTATTCTCCTACCCTAGTGATTCGAGGTGGAGAGACGATGCACCTCACAGCGCAGTTTTGAGTCAGCTCCCCAATAGAAGAGGGTGTGTGTGGGCTGACCTTGGCCTGGTTGTTTATAGTGTCTTTCTTGACATTACTCTCGGAGGTTAGTCTTCCCGTATGCGCTCCGAAGACGGAGCATATCACTGCCCAAAGTGAGGCTATTCCCAGTGATCTGCGGAACAGGCCACGATGACCCTGTCGATATCATTATTGACTACGGGCACTCAATCAATGTTCTTCGTTCAAACTAACAATACTAGGTGAGCCCCTTGGCCGCATCCAGATCGAACTCTTTAAGGATGTCGTACCAAAGACAGCTGAGAACTTCCGTCAGTTCTGCACCGGCGAGAGCAAGAACAGTGCGGGTCGTCCTCAAGGTTACAAGGGCTCCAAGTTCCACCGCATAGTGAGTTTCGTGTCTCCGAAGACAGGTGCAATCATAGACTAACTTCAGGAACAGATCCCAAACTTCATGTGCCAAGGTGGTGACTTTCTCAATAACGATGGCTCAGGATCGACCTGCATTTGGGGCTACAAGAGCTTTGAAGACGAGAACTTCACTCTCAAGCATGATCAGCCTGGCCTCCTATCCATGGCTGTGCGTGACATTCCCCCCGATTCCATAAAATTGTTACTGACAGATTGATAGAACGCTGGACCTAATACCAATGGTTCTCAATTCTTCATCACAACTGTTCCCACACCTTTCCTCGATAACAAGCACGTTGTCTTTGGCAAGGTTGTCGACGGCATGGACGTGGTAAAGAAGATGGAGGCTACCAAAACTGGCTATGCTGCCCCGGATAGACCGAACCTTGACGTAGTCATCTCCCAGTGTGGTGAAATGTAAACGTTCATGGCATTGCCGGCTTTGTGGAGTGTCTCTTGTTGGGAAACACAAGGAGAAACGGGGCTGTAAAACACGATCTGGTGCTGGGCAGGCCGAGATCTGGATCAACAGAGATACCATCCCGAATACACATCTAGATATCCCCCTAGCTCGGCGCTTTTCATGTCTTGCGCTGTTACACTAGTGTCTCTCGTGGTAAATTACATGCTGCTTGTATCACAAATCATGGCTCGGCATCTGATATCATCCTCCATATACCAGAAGTTGGGTCTCGGGAACTAAGACATAGAAAGTGTAGGAATTTAGGGACATGGTTCCAAACTATCTACCATGAAACGATAAGTTACACGACCAAGTTGACGATATGCTGGTGAGTCAGCCTCAAAGCGTCCCGGGATGACTCCCACCGCACCGTGTCTGGGTGACTGCCGAGATGATCATATTACAGTCCACGTTAACACTTTCACAAGCACAACAAACACGTTTCACTTCACTAAACACAGATATGGATGCGAACTGTTTTGGAATTTTCATCTTAAAACTTTGATTCCTTAGATTCTCGCGTACCCATCGCCCACCGGCAAAGCACCCAACCAAAAGCAAAATCATAACGCTGCATTAAATCATGTGTACATGCCGAAAGAAATTGGCCTACCTTCTCTACCTCCCCTTTCTCCAACGCCTATAGACACTGAGAGAAAAAGGGGGAGGTGGGAGGCGCGTAAAATCAGATTGGTATCTATATATCCAACGCCGTGAAATGCGACCGGCGCCCCTTTTTGCTGTGTCTCGAACCCTATACCTGCATCTCCCGGAGATGAGGAACACGAAGCCGTCTAAATATACTTGAAAGACGAAGGAAGGATGATGAACCCTGACAGTATAATAATATATGTCAAGGAGTAGAGTTATTGAGTAACCTAAAAGTTACCAAACACCCAGTTTTGGCGGCGGCGGAGGAATGGTGTGGGAACGGGAGGACCATCGCTCTGTGTTTGAGAGGGAGCACCACTGTTGGTGGAAGAAGGATCCTCGCGGAACTCACCGCCGGGCATTGTGTGTTGCGGAGCGTTAGCTTCTCCTGAGGAGGTTGGTGTGTTGATGTGTGTCACGATGGTCTTGATGACTGTGGAGGGCTGAGGTTTTTGCTGCTGGTCACCACTGGTAGGTTGTTCCTTGGGTCGGGTGGTGTAGAGAGTCTTGTAAACAGTCGAGGCAGCTGGTGGTGTAGGCACGGCATCGGATGGATGAGAAGTCTTGCTTCGGGTGACAAAGGCTGTTGTTGTGATTGTCTTGGTGCTAGGTCCTGCCTCTGTAGGCTCAGGCTCGGGTGCAGCAAGAGACTCAGCGGGCATGGTAACATAGACAGTACTGATAATGGGAGAAGGCTTCACAGTCGCTGTGACGGTAACTGTAGCGATACCATCACCATTGCCAGCGCCTCCACCAACGGGTGCAGTAGCGGTAGGCTTGACAGCAGTGGATGAAGGAACAGTATCATCGCCTTTACTGCCATCAACGTCAACCTGGAAGTTTGACTTCATCTGGTCCTCAATACCAGCAGAGTAAATGTTCTGATTGTCGACCCATTCAAGAGTTTGTAGGTTCTTGGCAGCGAATGGTTCGGCCTCAGGTCCAGTAATCTTGATGTCGATAACACTCGAGTAACTCTCGTTGCGAGCGATGGCATCCATGGTGAAGCCATTGGGATCCTTCCCACCGCGCATAAAAGTACCAGCCCAAGGGAACTTGCCATTCTTGGTGGCCTCCATATCAATCTTGTCCTTGTTCAGGTCAGGCCAGTCCCAGTACCAGTAGATGGTGTAGATGTCGCCAGTCTTGAGGTTGTCGGGCAGCTTGACGTCGGACTGGCAAGCCAGTTCCTTGGTGGGGAGGGCGCCTTGAGGGGCGAGTTCGCTAGAGCGCTCAGTGCTGAGTTCACCAGGGTTTGGCTGATAACACTGGCCATCGTCGTAGTTGCGCGTGGCGAGGAGCTTGCCGCGTTTGTCACCGCCTGTGCCTTGCTTGTTCCACAGGAGATGAACGTCAAAGAGCTTCTCCTGTTCCTTGGGTTGAGTGGTGCCATAGAAATAGATAGTGCCGCGGTTTCTGGGCTTGTTGGGCTGGTTGTGAGGAAGGGTAGTGTGGCCATTCTCAAGATGCATGATAGCAATGTAATCACCAGGGGCAGCCTCGAGCATGGGGAATTGAGGCTTCTTCTCAAGAGGGAACTTGTTGAGAATTTCTTCGCCGGAGTAAGCGGGCTGGCCTGCTTGGGGGAGAATGTTCTGGGGAATTGTGTCGGTGAATGGAGGATTCGTAGAGTCGCGAGGCACATATCCACGAGGATATCCTATATTCCCAAACATCGTGCCATTTCGAGCAAGCTTGTAGGCATACTCAACCCAGGAGTGCGCCAGGGCTGGAGAGATGAGCGTTGTACTCGCAAGAGCGAGGCCAGAGGCCTGGAAGAATTTCATGCTGAATACTGATGTTTCGTAAAGTTTTTGATAGGTTTTTGTGGTCGCAAAGTGCGAGTTGGTCGTTGTTTTTCTTGTGTTGAAATAAAATTGAAATGATATTTCGAAAGGAGAGTTGACGAAGAGTGAACTCCAGGGAGAAGAATGAAAGCGTCGCGTTTTATGCACCAAGGAGCGGAAGAGAGGCAAAGCCCGTCACTATGGAATTTTGCAGATGATGTTGTTATTGTTGATGAAAAGGGAACAATTGTTGTGTGTGAGCGAACAGTGAATAGGGTTTTGGTTGACAGCTGGCGAACACTGGCAGAGTGTGAGTGGCCTTGGTTGACAGGCAACGAGCGGTGACTGAACACTGACCAATGACGAGCACTTCAAGCTGTCAATGAAAGAGTTTGAGCCTCTGTAATCAATGGTGATTGTGGTCTGTTTGACTTAGGTTGTAGCTTACGTTGTTGGAAGACTGAGCGAGCGCCGGCGCAGGTAAAGTGTTGATGATTTGGTCAGTCCCGCTGAACCTCAAGTGAAAGAGGGGAACACAAGGAAAGAAACAAAAGTATTTGTTCAATAAAAAAGAGTAGAGAGGAGGAGGAGGAGGAGGAGAAGAGGAAGAAGAGAGAGGTGACAAAGGAAAGAAAAAGAGAGAGGTTGTATACCGCTTGCTCTAGTTCAGCATCTTGGTGTTCGTGAATCACGAACAACAGAACGGGTGATGCGTGTCAATTGTGATCCGAGAGCGCAGGAGCTTATCGTCAGAGGCTCTTACAACCAAGAGATCACGACAGCGAACGGATGGTATAGCTTGGATCGGATGGGAGGACGAGTGGTAATGGAGAGATTGCACGAGATAGGGACAATCAAGAACACAAGCAAGTGGGGGGTGTTTCGTAGAACTCAAGTGAGGTAGACAGACACAAGCAATGCACGGCAATCAAGCAGAGGTGACAAGCAGGCACCCGAAGGACGAAACACTTTGTTCTTTTAGTCTGGAGAGAAACAGGAGATCTGGGACGGGGGATGTGAGGCATTGTATATCCCCCGGTGACCCCAGGACCTATCGCCAGGCAGCATATTGCGGTCCAGGAAACTGGCCTCGTACAGATGGAGTCGAAACGCAGACGGGTAGAAGAGAAAGATGCAGGCATGCAAGGCACGATCAGGACAGGCAGGACAGGGGAGAAAGACGAGGCGCGGCTAAGAGCATGCCATTGCTGAGATGGCGTGGAGCTTGGCGTAGCATCAGCTAGTTCATCTCATCGTATCGCGCATATCTGATCGCGGCAGCTCATACATGGGCATGATACAGCCACTATGGCGCGTTTAGACTGAGAAACAAGAGCACCAAGATCATGTTCGTCGCAGCGTCGTCTGGGGAAGCGCTCAAGGGGGCACAGACTCTGTCCCATGAGGAACCACTCAGCAGAGCATGAGCTCTGTAGCCCAGGGCAAGGGTAAGGATCCCAGGTTGAGAATAAATGTTTCCCACGAAAAACAGACGTTTCGAAACTGGGATCTTGGTAGCCGCCTGAGTGGTCAAAGAGCATCATACCAATAGCTCAGGCAACGCGTCTGGGTCGAGACTCACAACCCAGCGGTGGTTGGCTATCCACAGACACAGACAGTCATTTCGAAGCGAAAACAAGGATATAGTAGGTCTAGAATCCTCAAGCCAATGCTTGCAATAAACTACTACCAGGATTATCAAGATAGAATAAGAGAGAGGAAAATAGTATGAAACGTCCAAATGCGAAACCAATCGGTTGGATGTCGTTGCTCAGTTGGCGCCCACACAACGCGGGCGTCTAAGGAAATTAACTGGCGACGGCTGCAAGCGCGGCTGTACCTTTTTTAGCGGCCAGGGACCAATTGGCTGTGGCTTGTGCTCTGAAAAGGAAGGAAAAAAGGAAAAAGAACGGCGGGCGGTTTTCGGGTCTCAGAATTGCGTGGACCAGTCAGTCACCTGAGGCCTACCGTTGTGGCCAGTACCGCCTTTTTCGCCTAAGTGAGGTCGAGTAGGTGGGCGTTCAGTGTGGTCTTGGAGCAAGGCTACGGTGAGAGTGGCTTACCATCACATCAGTTGAAGATCTATTCTAGGCGCCTTGGTTGGTTATGTTATGACTATTATCTCTCACCTTCATCTATATGAAACCGCTATATCCTCTTTTTTTTTCTCCTTCTTCTTCTTCTTCTTTTACTTTTGAATAGTAGTCGTCATCGTCCCACAAGGTCATCTCTACGGTCGCTGTAAAATTATCGCTGCATTGACGACCTTGTTTGATCAAGCGCCCGACTCAACTCCACCAGAATAGGATGACGAGGCCAGCAAATATCTTGGAAACCTCGTGTTGAACCTTGACGAGGTCGCTCAGCTTGCGACCGTAAATTCTTCTATCAAATGGTCTTTTCTGTTATGAGCTGTTTCCTCCTCTTTTCCCTTCTTCATGACATGCTAGTTAGTCCTTAACTCATCTCCACTACTAAACCCTCAAATGCAGCATGCGGTGTCTCGTAGTACACAACCAGACATACCAGCAAACATCAAAAGAATCCTATATTGCTCATTTCATTCAACTAGGGACTGCTTCAGTTACCGATTATCTCCTCCTTAAAATATCTCAGCTGTTCAAGGCATATTCACTCCTCAAGTGCGTCCCTTCAATATCTAACCCTCAACTCGATTCAGTATCAACACCAAATAACATATCGTCAACTCCTTCAAATTAATATCGAATTCTTCTGCACTAACAATAACAAACCTCCTTCACTCCTCGGAAACTCCATAAATCTATCGTCTGAATATTCAATACCTCCGCACCCCCTCAAACTCACTCATCCCTCATCCACGCCCCTCCCTTGACACATTCTCCTCACACGCCCTCTCTGTTCATTCAGTCTTTTCACGTCTCTTTGAGAGGAAAACTTACGTCAAAGACCTGATTACAAATGCCAAGTACCAAAAGCCTCATCTTCAGACGATACACCATGATTACAGCGTCAAACTCACAACTTCCAAATTTCAGCAACTCACGTGCCTGCGGGTGCAGCTATTTCGTACCATCTCCATTCTTCAATGGCTTCTCTCAATGTCTCACTTCCCCATCCTTTCTCACCCTCCATGTTTCTCTCTCTTACTCCTTTCAGCTTCTCCAAGTTTAGCTTCCGTAATTATTGCTTTTTCGATCAAGATGGCGTGCACCGACTATTTGGGTCCTCTTTTTTACTCCTTCAGATTACCTATAGTCCACCTACGTGAAGGGAACCAAAAAACCGTTGTTTCACACCCTCAGAACCTTTATTCCATAACTCAATCTCGAGTGGATCGAGATGAAGAAACGCTAAATTTCATCTTTGCCATCTAAACCTTCACGGCGCGGATCCCCCTGGTGCCTGCATACGTTGTGAATGTCGTCACTGTCCCTCACCTTAGTCTCTGTTGGTGATGCAGTGATCGGTCAATGAACCTGTCACTCTAAACTCTCTTTTGACCTTTAGATGAGCTGAAATATGAGGAATTTCACTGAAACTGATAACGATTTCCATACGCGGACCATTGAATAACCACTTCCATAGAAAAAAGACATCATAGTGAAGGCGAGAGGTAACGAGTTGTATGAACTAATTGATTAAATTGATTCCGTAATCTTCCACGAACTACTAAACGATATGCCTGTCGTATCTATAACGAACTTGGTATTAATGTACTCTCATGATCCAACAACTCCGAAAGATATCCTAAACGCCACCCAGATTACCATTCCGCGCCAGCCTAACCCAGACCAAACTCGTAACATTACATGACTATTGTGACATTAAACGCGTAAATGCATGATCCATCTCATCAGTTATCTCGTTCACCATCCTCCTGCTGCTGCCATTGTGACTGGCACATGGCTATCAATAGCATCTCCTCGTCTTCGCTTCATTGGTCTGGGGCTGCCATCACGATCAGCTCCAGCCATAGCCCATTGTGATTGTGTCCATAGAGCTGTCTGGTCACTACCGGCCTCCGGCTTGTGGTGTGGTCCCCATTCTGATGCACCAGCGCTGGCTGACCATCCGTCCAATGCCGGCATGTCCCAGCCTTGTAGGCTATCTGGGTTATCGTAGCCAAGTGAGCTAGACAGATCCAATCCCGATGTGGCTGTTGGGCTCTGGAAAGGATTCACAGTAGAGATCACAGGCTTGAGATCTGCCAGTGTTGTTTGCGTATCGTAGTATCCCGCGGTCTGGCTGTGTCCGTGTCTAGCAACCGGATGGCTATCATTTGCTGTGCTGCATGTTGAGGGCATGAATCCAACACCTGTGCTTGGAGGCATACCATGGTCAAAGCTGGTCGGGTACGACGGTTGTAAACCAGCGGTTGGTGGAGGTGTAGCGAGACCTCCAGAAAAAGACTCGAACAGTGTAAGTCCACCATTGTTTGTTGCGGGAACAGTTGGTACATGAGCAAGGCTCACGCTGGGGTCCCATGCAGAGCTAAAAGTCTCGTTCATGGCTGCTGTCATGTGCTGGTTGATTGAAGGTGTGGGCGACATGATGGCATCTCGCGACATAGAGGTAGAAGGATAAACGAGGGCCTTTTGCTGGTGGTAGCGGGACATGGGATCGTTGACTGTCAACCAGCGCCACGAAGTACCAGCCGGCTTGAATACCGGGTTGTACTTGTACCATTGGTTGGTTGTGTTGAATCGCCAAAAGACAATGCCCTGGCGGACCCATCTGTTAGAGTCGGGAGCACACGACCAAAGTTCTTGGTACATGGCAACCTTGCAGATGAGGTCGCTTCCAGTCAGGTCACGACGAGCCCAAGAAGCGGCATCGCCGTCGTCCTCAGAGCGCTTGCGCTTGCTTCCAGAGCGGTCAAGATCGTGCTTCTTGCGGTCATCTCCCTTGCTGCGCTTGTCCTTCTTGCGTTGATGCTCAACATCAGGATACTGAACAGCCATGCTGAGAATGCTAGCCCACTCCACGGCGGGGAAGGGAACATGGATATCTTGACGAGGGCGCGAGTGACAGTCGCAGTCGGCCTTGGAGTCGCTGCAGCCCCGGCGGTGAATGCCGGTCTCATTGGTGTAAACACCCTTCTTCTTGTCATCACCGTGAAGCTCAGATGGGCGAGTGAGACGCGTAACACATTTCCATCGGTGGTTCTGGAGGTTGGGGTTTGTGATGGCAACCTCGACGAAACCAGTGAGCTCGGAACCTGAAGGGAAGCGAGCATGCTCATGCAACTCAAGAGTAGCGCACATCTCAAGAAGCAAGCACTCCTCATCTCGAGTGGGGAGATCCAGGGTCTCGTAGATCTCGGGCGCATCCTTCTGCCATCGGCGAGTTACCGTCTTGACACAGGCAGAAGTGGTTCGATCCAAAGAGCGGGTGTACTCATGAAGTAGCACATCCTTTCCAAGTACACTGGGGCTATCATCACAGTTGTTGTACTTGTTCAGGTGGGGGAAGGACTCTGTGTCCAGAGCGTTGTCCTGAGCGTCATACGCGATCTCATCCTTGAACTTGACCTCAGAAGAGGAGACATAAATCTCTGCTGTCTTGGGTCGAACTGAGATGAGAGACTGGAGAGCAAGAAGTTGCGAGAAGTACTCGTAGTTGGGCTTCACATCGGGCACTCGGCCTTCAGCAAGAGCAGTCAGGACAGGGTTAGACTTGAAGGATTCTTGCTCTTCCTCGTCATAGTAGTCCTCGGAGTTTGTGGAGCCAGGCTCCTTCTTCTCCTCAGCAGGGAAGAGGAAGTGGACTAGTGAAGTTAGTAAGGGATTAATATGAGGGTTGTGGCAGTGACTTACAGCATCGCAAGTCCTCGAAGAACTTCTTGACCACTTGCATATGACTTGAGACCTGCTTGCGTCCCATCTGCTCAATGCTATCGTTGCTGTTGTCGATTCGGAAAATCTCTTTACTGCCGAGGATGGCAACGCAGATTGTGAAGATGTATTCGCTGATAAGCATGTTTCGGCCATGGAGCTTGCCACCCATCGAGAACTTGCGGCGGCCCATATGAGGCATAAGGAGAACAGCTGAGTCGCATTAGTGTCAGTCAAGCTAAGGGTAATTCGAGGGTATTCTTACAGTCAACAAAAGCATCCTCGAGCTCTGGTCTTCTCCAAACACCACCCTTGTCCTTCTGGGTGTCTTTGTGTGCTTGTCGGTTGCGGTACTGGCGGAAGGCAGGCCAGAAGTATAGAGGGTTGACACCATTTCTGGGTCTTCTTTGGTATTGAGGTTGATTTCTGGGTGTAGGTACGCGATACAGGCACTCAAATGATTGTGAGGGGATCATGGGAGCTGGGAGGCTGACTGGTACTGAAGGCGAGATGCCTACTGTGTTGGGATAGCATGATACCATGCTGTTGAAGTTGTGTGACTGCACATTGCCGGCCTGTTCACGTAGAGGTAGACGGCTGTTGTTGTGGTATGTTCGTCGAGCATCTTGAAGATAGTCTGGTGAAGGTGTATAGCGTTGTGAGGACAGCACCGGCCTCGGGTGATAGAGTGATGAAGACATGGCAACAAGCAAGTGTTTGGCAAAGGAATGCCGACTGGAGAGCTCAATAAGATAGAAAGACTTGAACCAGCTGAAACGAAATGCCTTTGAGGACTCTACGAATGCAGACAATGAGTAGACAAGAGATGATGAGAATGTTGAGAGGAATTCAAGACGTGGAATGGTGGGATAGATGTATGCATCTGAAGAAAGGAGTGTTCAGGCACTGGAACGAAGAAACATCAGGAGAAATCTAATAAACATCTATAAATCCTAGACTGGGGAGTATATCAGTGATAGTCTGCGGACCAGGGCTGGAGCGCCCCTCTCAACTCAAACGATCAAGATCAAATCCATCATAAACCATCCTATACTGTCCTAACCACCAAGGGTAATGGGGTTGTGATGGATGGGGATGGGGTGGGGTTAGTAGGGATAGGTGGGAGTGGGAAGGGCGCCGCTCCAACTCCAACAACAGCGGGAAACAGACATGGCTTTGCCCGGAGGGATGTCTGCTGTCGGTAGTCGTGGTGGCCAATTGTGAGTGCCTGTAGAAGCCGCCAGCACATGGCAGCTTGGAGCATTGATCGAGGGCGTTAGCATGCAAGGGAGCGTCAGGGCGGGGCCGCGATATATGTGTGCTAACCCACCCTGACCATCGACCAAGGGACTGTGGAGGGGGGCGTGTGTCGGGGGATCTCAGAGACATCTTCAGAACGAACGGCGCAAGGTACAGAAGGTTTGGTATGTGTACAAGATTAGAATCAGACATTAAGAGGATCCGCAAGCTCCCCTGGCCCGTCAACTCAGGGCATCGGATTCTTCTGTCCAGATCGTAGCCACTCCGAATAAGCGTTGCGAGTAATGCATGCTATCCGCTCTGCAGCGACCAATCGACCCTTGCCAAGGGAGAACGGCGCAGAGCTCGCTGAGAGCGAGATCAGCCGTGCAGGCACAGGAACAGGAACCCTCAGCCTTGTCGCAACTCTCTCTCCCGTGGAAAGGCAATAGTATCTCTGTAGTTTGCTATTCCATACTTCACATATCCATCTCATCATTTTCATTGCCAATATTGACCCTACTCCTTCCCTTCCCAGTCAATTGCTGAAGGGCCACCTTGTTCACCTGCCCTCCAACCTTCTTCTGCATCTTTGCGATCTCCTCCTCAGCATCGACTGCCTCAGCCTCCGCAAAGTCCAAGACAAGCTTGCGACCAAGCAAGTGGGTGTCCCTCAACGCATTTAGTGCGTTCTCGGCTTCGCGGGGAGTGACAAAGTCGGCAAAGGCAAAACCCCGAGGGGTATAGTCAGCCTTCTTGGGTAGGCGTACTGATCTAAGCTGGCCATATGTTCCAAACAGTGACCTGATGTCCTTCTTGGTCGCCTGGAAAGGCAAGTTCTTGACGATGATCTTGGTGCGCTGCCCGGCAGCCTTCTTAGCCTTGTCTTCCCGACGTCTCTCCTCGGCTGCGTCATGGCCCTTGTGTGATGCCTTTACAGCCAGGGCATGATCGTCAAGTACATGACCATCCATGACTTTGAGCGCAGCCTGGGCTTGGCTCCTTGTGCGAAACTCCACAAACCCGAATCCCATGCTAAGTGTCTGCCCTGGTTTCTTCGGGTCCATTTTAGTCTTAACTCTAGCAGAGACGAATCCGTCGAGGGACTGAAAAGCTTCAGCAAGCCGAGATGTGGAAGTCGAAAAGTTTAAATTTCGCACAAACAGAGAGGTGGTTTCCAAGTCCTCCTCCGGCTTATCACCGCGTGACAGCAAGTCATCCACACTAAGATTTTGGACTGTCGGAGCCGGACGATCTTTTAGTGACACGGCTTGATCCAGTTGGTCGCCGCCTCTGAAGATGTCACTTGGCGCTTTTTCCAAAAAGAGCACACTATCTCCAATCCGGCGATATGCCAGCTTCCCAAAAGCGGATTTGGCGTAGCTGGGCTGCGAGAACTGGACAATGGCGATTGTCCCGCTCGGGGGCATCAAAACTCTCAGCACGGGCCCAGATTCCTCGAAGAGCTTACGGAGCTCGTCGATCGTGGTCCCGTAGGGGAAGTTTTTCACCAAGATGGCCGTATCACCCCGCTTCTTTGACTTGAAAGCTTCGAGGTCCACTCCGTTAGCGGTAAAATATGCTTTGGTCTCTTGAATGACGCTCGTCTCTGCGATGGCCTGCTTGATGGCAGCATCGGCCGAGGTAGGGTCAAGGAGTTCTGATTTTGAAACACCAAGACGGTCGGCGACCGACGCGTTGACGGCGTCCTGGCTCATATACAGCGCATTCCAGTTGAAGGTAGTAGCAGCTGCCTCTTGTTTCTTCCGAATCATGTTTTGTTTCTTGAGGGGGAGTTTGGAAATTGCAAACTCATCCAGACCCGTGTCTCTCTTTGCACTCGCAGGAATGATGTGAAGAATACGCCCCTGGAACGTCGCCCCGTCCATGGCTTGGAATGCTTCGACAGCTCCCGACGGGTCAGTAAACAACACCAGGGCGAACCCCTTGCTGGTACCTGAATTGCTGACCGGTATATGAACCTAGTATTTCAACAGCTATTAGTTGATATTCAGACTAGTAAAATCCTCAAGAAATGTAGTCAGATTGGCAACAATTCAGTCAATCGAAGCATCTACTAAAATATTCGCTCAAGTTCTCATCAAATACCGAAGTATAAGCTGTCCCTATCTGAGCTTCATCACGTCGCCTTTGTTTTGTAAATAGATAAAAGAAAATCATGTGCAACATACCTCTTCAATGGTTCCGAACCGCTCAAAGGTCTCCCGGAGATCCTCCTGGGTGGCGCTGTATGGCAGGTTTCGGACAAAAAGTCTTGATGTTCGGCGGACCGCCTCAAGTGAGTCGTCCTTTGCCGGTTCACCCCCCGATGCCTCCATCGTGGTCTCATTCATCGCCACGTCAGCTGTAGCTGGCGGGTCAACAGAAGTGAGTTCCATAGCTTCGCCTCCCTCTGCATGATCGGTCTCAGTTGCCGATGGCCCTTGCGCAGGAGTTCGTTCCAAGTCATCGGGATCAACAAGGTCCAGCAGTCTGTTTGTTCGTGAACGAAGCCAATCGTCATCCTCTGCGACTACTTCCTGCTGTTCCATATTTGTTTTCGCAGCTGCTTCTTGAGGTTCCACAGGTTCGTCGCCTGCAGGAGTTTCCGCCTGCACATCAGAGACCACCCTTGCTTCTTTCAGCTGCGATGGCAAAGATGGAGAGACCAGCGGCTTTTCTGGTGCTTCAATCCTGCGCTGCTTCTCCCTTCGAGTCGGGATCTGCTCGTACTCATCATCGCTCTCCTCTTCAGGAACAGCGGTGGCAGCAACAGCAGCAACGCCTTCGCCGATACCACCGCGTACACCATCATCGAGCGCGCCCTCTCTGCCTTCCTTCATTACGTGAAGGAACTCGCGTAGCTTCGGGTCAGCCGGCTGGGGCTCATCTCGCTTGCGCTTTCTCAAGCTCGAGTCTGACTCCCTTTCAGCGGGCTGTTCATTGCCCTTGATTGTTGTGGATGGTGTTGATGCAGCTTTGGAATGCCAGGTGCTCTGGCCTTTGATGAGGGCGGGGTCTGAGATCTAGCATTCCATCAGTATGAGAAGTCAAGACATTTAGAGGAGTCAACTCACGGGTCGCGCAGTCTCAACGGCGATCTTGGACATACGAATGTAAGACCTGTTGAAGTACTTGACTGCCTTTGAGGCATCTTCGGGTGTCTTGTAGCCCACATAGCCAATGCGTCGCTGGGGAATCAGCTTGACATCGGTAATCTCGCGACCTTGGGCGGAGAAGTGCTTCCGAAAGTCAGCCTCCGAGATACTGGGTGGCAAACCCTTGATGAATATCCTCGATGAAGCCATGGTGATGTTGTTGTTTGTTGATTTTATCTCCCGATCAATGGCGAATGGTTTCACCGTGGGAGTTGAACGCGTGAAGTCATTTTCAGAACTTGGGCTCTTTAAGAAGGGAGAGAGGAAAAAAAGTTTCTCGACCACATTCTTATTGCCCCAGGTTGGGACCCGATGTTGGCCCGTGCACCTGATTTTCTAACAGTCCAACCCCACCATCATCTTCCAAGATGCTTCTATATTCAGTTGTTTTCCTTCACCGCCCTGAGCTCTGTGATGGAAGAAATTCCAGTAAGCAAGTCAAACGCCACTATAAACAGTATGACAGCACTGAAAACGGTCGAGGATAGCTTCTCAAGAATCTAGATATCTCCTTGCATCAAGAGATTCTGCTCAATTTAACATGACGAGAATTATTAGCCAGTATCACGCATGAAGCTGAGAAATTCTGCCATCTCATCACTCACTTTATGCGCAGCCAAAACATATCGACACAAAAGCGTACATCTGTCCATATGAGCCTCATCATGGAAGAAACCACTTCGTATTCACAGCTCCCACTTCACGCCTGCAAGAATGTTGGTGTGGAGAGTATGGCTTTGCATGTAAGACTCATCTTCCACACAAGACCTGCATCTTGAATGCCAAAGGGGTAATTCTGGAATCCAGTGGCTTTCTGGGTTCTTATGATGCTTCTTCTTTTATTTTGATGCTGCTGCATGTTTTCTGCCTTCCATTGCAATCATTGTATAGTTCGTGTCGAATGAAGTTGTCTGTCAACCAACAAGCCGTCGAGACTTCTCGACATCAGTACTATACATACTAACCGCTCTTACAGTACTCATTCATGTCTATTGCTTCCTCCAATATGAGTATATCATCAGTGGATGAATTACGCAGTACCAGTAGCGGGAATGGGGATAGATTCCTCATCTCCGACATGCAAGTCAGATGGCGGGGCGTTACACGTTTGTCAGACGCTGATCATGCACACATCTCCTCCAAGACTACGAGACAAGGAGAGCCTCAAAGTTCTCGATATATGAGCTCCTGTTCTTTTACTTGATATTACCTTCTTCAGTCCTCATTTCTTTCATGTTCAAGAAGATATTCTCCATACCAGGCTCATCGTTTGCAGCAGTGTATCAACTGAACGTAAGAAAATAGATCAACAAAACATCAACTTCTCCGCCTGGTTCCCCAGCAACTTGGAATTAACTTTCAAATCAAGTAGCGGTGAGTTGATATCTAGAAATTTTCTAAAGTTTATATGGCCCTACAACTCTGAATTTGGTTCTACAACATTCCTAGCCTCCCACCTTTCAGCTATCATTGCGCAATCTGGCAAATATTGGTTCTTCGAGAATCTTGAAATTAAGACGAATGCAAGGGCTTCAAATTCAAGTAGATGGTAAATATTTCATCAGAAGTGCTTTTTATATTCTAGATCTGCCAGAGGTGTGCTGAGATATGCATTCTGGCATACGTGAGATGCACACTCCACACCAGGAGCTTTGGAATGACTGTTGAGGGAATGCGGATGCAAGCCATATTCTCTGGAGAATTCTTGTCAAAGTTTATGGAGGGCCATCTGACTTTCAACGTGCAGGAACACTCGGAATCCATAAGTATAAGAAGACCTCACTGCTCACTCATCAGTTCTTCCAAAAGTATTTTTAAGGAACACTGATGAAATGCATGTCAGATACAACTCCCAGCAACTCCAACTCTGTATCTTGAATGATACATTAGTCCATTATTTCAATGTATCCAACATCGACTCCATGGCTGATCGATTGGTCTTCAACACGGCAATAACACTCCGGAATTACGAACATGGAACTCATTGATATGTCACCGAGAACACGATTTTTCACCAAAGTAATTGGAGTACTCCCGAGAGATGGTAAAGGCGTTCGATATACAGGACTACGGTTTTGATTGCAAGAGCTTGGGAGTCAGTCGTGGTTTGGTGAATGGGTCGTCTTGAGTCATGTTGCGAAACTTCACTCATGACCCACGAGCAAGAGTTATCACACTATCCTCCGGATGCGGCAACTACTCGAGTACAACAACAACTATTCTTCTTCCGGTTGGGCTTTGAAATTTATTCACGGTTTGGGCTTCGTTTCTTTACCATGACTCCGGTGTCAACCCATCATGAAAAACTCTTCATCGAATCCATCACTATCACTGTCACTGTCACATTTAGCGACCGAAAGATATCTCGAGTTCTAACAAGGTTCCACGGCGCGAGTTCCCTAGGACAGAAGTTAACGCTGTACTATCACAGGCGACCATGAGGAGAAGAGGTAAGAACTGCATTAGGCGTGCTGGTAGTCCTTCACCCGAACTTCGTGGGCCATTTACTTCATGAGTTTCTGTATATGTATGACGCCACCAAAGTCTGTCACGGTCTCGGCATGCTTCGATGCCTTTTTGGGCTTTCATAAGAGATGGACGCAAGAGGCTACCTTGGAGGTTAGACCTTTTGTCGTTAAGCGTTTCCACTGCAGTGTGGATCGTTGGACTTCTTGGACTGCATGATAAATACGACGGTGCTATGAATTGCCGTTTTGACATGTCGATGGTTTTCCCTTTCTGTTGCTAATAAGTATGCGCCTCTATGTGCCTGGTGCCTGATTGACATGTATTCCTGGCTGGCTTGAGTGTGCTGTGATGGTCTACAATCAGGGCCAGGAACTCATCCGGTCATACGCCCTAGCGAATTTACATCATGGGTGGCTGAACCTGGGATGTTCATGGTATCCATCAGTCGTGCCTCGTCTTTCTTACCTATCAGTAACTACCATCTCCCACATGTTCCTGGTTGATAAAATTGGAGCTGTACAATGTCACCAACACAACAGCTCTGCCGATGTGACGAGAGGCGTAATTCGGTGGGCCAGAACTCTCAATAAACCCTGCACATGATTGAATATGGAAATACTTTGTGAATTGTACCCAAGCAAGCCAGGCTCATGATCTGACAAATTGGGAGTCACGGTTCACCAAGTATGGCGCACAGAGTTAATGGAGCGGATTGCCTATTGACTCAATCACTAATGTCGGTATTCAAGTGAGTAGGCCTGATGTTATTTACTCCCTGTCCTTGTCCCTTCATATGGCAGGGTCACGGTATCTTTGAGTTCCTTTGGTTGGTGATTAGAGTCTCTATAACTTACTGACCTGTGAGTGGGAAATGTGAGTTTCGTCCCTGGAGTTGGACCGTAAAGGCTTGTCCAAACAACATGTTGCATAGGTAGTGGCCAAACTCACTCAAATGTAATTTAAGCACTGGATACAGATGTAGAGGAACAATACTGAAGGTTCTGCCTGTTCATCATCCCCATACCGGGCAGTATATGACCAAAAATGGATGTAAAATCGTATGTACAGGGTAGGCTTTATCGTAAAGACGGAGCATGTCAAGGGGTCTGTCTGGTACGTACACCAGATAGAGGTAAGGTACCTTACGGACACGAGCCGCGCCGCCCCTGGCGTCGTCACAGCAAAGCAAAAGAAGCATCCAGTCCCATTCATGAAGTGTCCGTGCGCTTTATTTCCAGGGCAGCTCCCACTGAAACTGACGTTGATGCTGACGAGGCTACAGCGTGGCTAATGATAACCCAATCACGAACACAAACACGCGACTGTACACTTGATCCGCTCCACAGTCACCACAAGGCTTTAGCATTTGCGCGTCTCATCACGTCAATCAAAGGCAAAACTCCAAACACAATCAATTGTAATACTAGTCCCTATTATTTTTACTTTATCGGCCGAAAACATTAACGCCTCGTACCCTCCATACATCACGTATGTACTTCCTGGATCCTCCACGGCTAGCATCCCGTCCCGTGTCCCTCAAGAAAGGGGCGCACACCAAGGCGTCGTCAAGCGCCAGCCTCACGACAACAACTCAGACTAACAAGATTTTCGCAGGTCGCCTTTGTTTCCTAAACCGAACAATTTCTTCAACCTAAGCTCAACGCAAGATGGCCGACGCTCACGTTCCCAAGGCAGAGTCTCCCGTCGCTCGGGAGAAGCTTGAGGGTAAGCAACACCCCCTTTGGAGTTTGAGAAGCATCATACTGATATAATGCTAGCTCAGATCAAGTCCGCCGACATGGTGAGATAGCCCGACATTTGTACCGATATTCCGGACGCGATCGCTGACGAGAGAGTGGCAAAGACAGAGGATATGCAACAGGAGTCTATCGAAGTTGGTATGGGGAATCCATGACAGCTTTGCGCCGGCGGCAGGAAGACGAGGCTGACGTGACGATAGCCCAGGAAGCCATGGCCAAGTTCACCATTGAGAAGGTTTTCCTACCAAGTACTGCGTCTCTGTAGGCACCCAAGCTGACGTGCCATGACAGGACATCGCACAGCACATCAAGCGCACAGTTCGTAACAAGCCTGTCACGATCGATCCCATACTTACAGAATGTAGTTCGATGAGCGAAAGGGGCCAACCTGGCACTGCATTGTTGGCCGAAATTTCGGTAGCTTCGTTACCCACGGTTCGTCAAACCCAACCCGCCGATTTCCGACTCCATAGCCCCGGACACGACTGGCTGGCTAACACGCTACGCAGAGACCAAGCACTTTATCTACTTCTACCTCGGCCACTGTGCAATTCTACTATTCAAAACGCAATAGGCATGGGAGAAATGGCTCACCGGTGGGGGCCTTTGGAAGAGCTTGCTGTAGCGAGAGGGACGGGTGTGGTAGGACAAGAAGAAGGCAAAGACAAAAGCCAAAGGCAGCGAGGCAACACGATGGCTGCTGACTGCTGTATCGTCCACCCTACCCTGCTGGATCTGCCTCTATGTACGAGACGGACGGCCGTGGAGCTTGCGGCTGTACTAGGTTCATGATCAATAATGAGGGGCGCTCGCCCAGTTTTTTTTTCCAAATCTTTCCGTTCCTGGCCCAGCCTGATGTTGGGAAGTTTGTTGATGGGGGTGGCTGATCAGCCGTGATGGGCTGTCAAGGTGTGTCTGGTGCAAGGCTGTTGATTTTTAGTTTGAGATCGGAGATTCTGACAGCCTGGTGTGTCGTCTTCCTGAGACATAACTGTCACTGGCAAACATAGCTGTCATCGCTCGATCTCTTCAGGACTGTCACTGATGCTGCTGCTGTTGGAATAGACTCGAATCAGAGATGTCACTGGCGATAGCAATCGCCGATCATGCACGACCCCCAGCATCGCGAAAATCACGACCATCTAAGGGTCTAGTTAACCGTCCGATCAACAACCTCGACGATCCATCACTAGTCAGTTCACGTGGTCTCGAAGAGGCTACCAGACTCTTACCTTACTGTAGATGACAAGGCGCGGCCCCAGGAGGATTCACTTACCCGATTACCCACGGCGGGCAGTCTAAGCAGGTGTAAGCGACGGCACACCCGTCAGAGGATGGCATATGGGGCCTTTGGGATCGGAACAAAGTCAAATGCCTCGTCCGTCCTTACCGAGTCGGTCCTGAAGTCCCGCTAGCTATCACAACTCACATCAACTCTTTAAGTGACTGAAGCTAGAGACACATTCGGAACGGAGGTGGGGCTCCACATAATCGACGCCCTCTCGTGAGTGTTGGCGCTGGCGTGGGGGTGGGTGTTTATCAAGACGACGGAAGAGGAGAGGGTACGCTTACAATTACAGTTGCAGGTACAGGTACAGTGACAGGAACAGGAACAGGACCAGTTGATTCCCCTCTTTGGGGGGAAAGTCTAAAGAGAGGATTCGAAGATACGAGGCTAGTGTGACGGGTAAGAAGTTGATGTGTCATGGCCGAGATGGTCATTCTTTGTCCGTGAGAACGCCATTGAGCAAATGGGAGATCTTGGCTCATGATGAAAAGTCAAGAGTCAGAAACTCTAATAGTAGGGGTACAGTATGATGTTATCACAGTCTAAGTGTAAGTGCCCAAGATCATCAGGCACTATAGCAATGACCTCAGACATGGAGGAATTAAGTAATTGGCTTACAAGACTGGAATTGATCAAGGTCTGGCGATTTCTTATCTCAACTTCACTTTGGCCGATGATAAATTCACTGAAGATAGACTATTGAAGCGTATGGAGAGGCTTTTTTTCATTGGAATATAATGGTCCGGGCCGCTGCCGTTAGAATCATCCAATAGCACAGGCCCTCAGCCAAAGAGGCGGAAATACTCTGATCAAACACCATCAAGTCAAAGAATGGTCAAGCCAAAGCCTAAAATGACCGAGAAAACTTCGGCCCACTCACTCAAACTTATTCACCCACTGAATTGGGTTGGGTGATACCCCTCTATGAAGATCCCGGTCGAGAAGGGTCCATATGGAAAATCTCGAAGTTGAAAAAAAGAAGAAGCAATTGAGGGACTATTGATAGGGCATGGTTGACTGTGGCCTAGTGTTTCCTAGTGAAGAAAAGACTGGAGAAAGACTTGAGCTCTCAGTGTGATGTTATTCCAATACTGATATCGTCTGGCAGAGCTGGACGTCTGTACGTGCGGTCGAACCGAAAGATGCACCACATCTGCATCGCATGGCATCGCATGAGGATGCATTAGGATCAATAGGTGCAGATGGGGTGGTCCACCAGGCCCGATTAGACCGAATGAGCCGAGCCTATGCCGTTCGGTTAAGATGTCTGATATCGTATGTACTATGTTGTACCTGAATGGAGTAGATGACTGTTGATGACCATTGCTGGTGATTCTTGATAGGATATCTATGAGTTGTTATGGAGAATTGATGACCAACCAGATGCATGATTCTACTGATTTGGCATGATCTGAGGAGTATCCAAGTACCGTGATAGATTGTGTTGTTATATTCCCCCCCAAAGCGAGCTACCCTAGAGTCAAGGTGACAATTCAATCGGCCAACGTCTTGCTTTACTATTGTTCAAACAACTTCGATGCTTATATGATTGTGATGAATATACATATATATCTATGTAAAACTCGCTCTCTGACAGTACCCTCCTTTTTATTATGCAGTTTCATGACAAAACTGCTGTCTCAAACTTCATTCGATGTTCTTCCAGCATCATGATTGCAAGCATATACTTGCCAACAACTGTGCTCCTGTTTCGTCTCGAGGTAATCAGACTACTCTTGATTGCTACTAAGATCTCCTTCAGGAAGCGAGTAACTTTGCATTAGGCTTTTACTGGTAGAAAACCTGGCATTTACGTTTTGTCAGAGGAGGCTCCCAGGCACTGAAGGCATAGCGGCTCGAGCTCGCTCATCCGAAACATCAGAAACTGATGACCTATGCGATAGAGGTATTGCTCGTGGCAGATAGTGATCACTGTTGGTTTTCAAGCACAGTAAAGTTGTAAGTCACACGAATGTTTTGCAGATTCGGGTTCCCAAGCGAGGGTTACGCATGGCGAACGCTGAACACCATCAGACAGCCACTTCGGGTATTCTTACAGGTTCAAATGCCGACTTGGTGGAAGTAGAATGAAACGATAATCCAACATGTGTTGGTTTGCTGATACAAACTATTATCCCATGTTGATAGACTGATCTCGCAGTTACATTGGCGTGGACAAGGGAGTTAGATCAACACATGGTATAACCTTTCAGTCTTCACCCCTCAAGATCTCAGCAGCCATTTGGAGATTAGAAGAGATTGACCACTAGGTAATAAACAGGAGGAATAGGGCAGTCGAATGATTCCCTGATTTCCCTGAAAGCATGTCGTGGGCGCTGGGCTGCCGCCCTTGCAATAGCCAATATCTTCAGCGCCTCCCGTTATATCGAACAATACAAGCGGGCATTCACATCCAATCTCGCAGCGCTCAAATATGCGTTTCAATGTCTCTGTGCCCTGAACAAGGACGAAATCAAAGAACCAAGTTGACCCTAATAGTCCTAGACACTCAATCCTATAATTGCACATAGTCAATATGTGACAGAAGGGTTCTGATGAGGCAAATAAGCGCCCATCTTTGCCAGTAAACTACACCAGCAGAAGCCATACGAGGTGACAGCAAAGGAGTGTCAGGGATATCACCCTTGTCCATCATGGATGGGAATCGAAAAGTCGGCGGGTCCAGGCAATACCCGATTTCCACCTGAATCACTCGCCGAGAAAACTCCCCTTCTGTTTTGTTTGTTTTGTCTGTTGCAATTTTACTGAAGATCCCTGAAGGGTGAGGCATCGACACAGTCCCTGTTACAGATGCCATTCCCTCTAATATCGGTAGTTGTTAGTATCGATGAAATTTCTAAAACGTAAACCAAACACCAAACAAACATCAGACACAGGATGGCCACGAGCCAAGAGGCCAGGCGTCGAAATCTGAGACATTCCAGGTTCTTTTTGTAGGATCACTGGCTTAGAGATGCAGATGCAGATGCAGATACGGGTACAAAGTGGGAGATGTCAGCGCTGCCTCAAAAAGGCACGAACAGCCGTGGCGCATGCATGGCCCACTCTGTATTCGTTATGGCAGAATCTTTATTGCATCTTTCAATTTGTTGCATTCATTTCATTGAATCGACAGACTTGCAGACCTATCTCGTAGCACAATAACATCATCTTACGACCGTCCACTATGTAGCGGTCTGCTGAGAAACCTCGGATCACCAGGCGCATCATCCGGGTCATTGGCAGATTCTCAGGACAGCCGGACACCATAGACTGGTTCGACGTGGGATATCCCGACAGACCAGGCGAAGCGAGGCAAGACGGAGAGAGGAGTCTCGCTGGAGTCTGGAGCCATCTGCCAGCGTGACCATTTCCATAGCGCTAGGCGGGCCTCCAGCACATTCACAGCAAGGCCTTTTTAAACGGTGAGAACGGGAAAAGAGAGAGGAGAGGCAGTGGTCTTGTACAGCGAATGCTTGCTGTGGCGGCTGGTCTGTTGAAAAAGGCTGGCGGATAAAGTGACCAGACAGGAGAGTTTCACCAATTGAGAACCCTTTCAATCACCAAATTTACATCGCCAAGCGCGATAACAAGCCACTGACAGTTGTACCTGTTGTAATTGTTCAGCAGAGGTGCGAGAGACCAATTCAGTGGGATGCCACAGACTGTGATGTCAGCGATCATGCTTCGCCGAGCCACTCCCACTCTTGTGCAACTGCACCTCGAGTGAGGCGCGTCACCAAAAGGTACATGACCTTTTTCAACTCTTCCTTGGACCGAAAGGAAGACACATCCTTGTTGCACAGCACAACAGTGGTACCCCCATGTCGAACAAGGGTCTTCCGCTTAGTTCCCCCGGCGGACTGATCCTGGTCAGGCCCAGCTAGACACACGTTCGCAGGCTGTTACTGTGCTGTACTGTACCGGTAGTATTCGTGGACTCGAAATAAATTCCCAACGTAGAGATGTTGCTGCTTAGGTTGGCGGGCATCTGGATTCAGAGCTGGATTTTGTGTGTGAAGAACAAGTGTCTTAGCTCAGATTGGTGCACACTCATTAGCAGAAAAGAGAAAACAAGTCGAGTTCATTTATGATTAGAGGGGTTCGCTAATAAGTGGCCGTTGAAAGCCAAAACCAAAAAAGAAAAAGAAAGAAAAAAGGGAAAAAAGCTCTCTACCGTTATGATTAAGGGAAAGCTTAAATAAATCTATCGAGTGTGGGAGAGTGGTCTGAGTGGTAGAGCTTTACGACAAGCTCAAGCCAGACAGCATCCGATATGATGACTGCTCGACGAACACTCTTCATGTCACTCGGAAAAGAAAAACAAGAGATTGGCCTATTTCGTCTCGAGAATCAATAGTCTTCAACACAGGAAGAGGAGAATTATCGGCGCGGTGGAGTTGATAAAAACCATTGGCGTTGCGGGGGCGGGGCATTTGTGTTGTTGAGGCTTTCTTTTGATGGAGATGTGCATATGTACTGTGTTCGATCATGCAGTGTCATCCGTAACCGGATCATGTCGGAGACTTGTGGTGTGAGTGCGTTCTTTTTCTTCTGTTCGTTCGTTCGTCTGTCGACGGAGGTGGTTCGGCTATAGAGTCCGGCTTCTTCGGTGGCCGTGGCTAATAAATCCTGCTTTCCGCTCTTCAAAATGCTTCTTCCCCGCATTGTGGAGCGGAGGAGCGGGTGTTCCCTTCTTATGATACCCATCTACGGCTAGCAGCGGTCCCGAATACTGGGACGATCAATATGAAGTTTTGAGAAAGTGTCAAAAGCTTCATTATATAGAGACATTGGTTGATAGTTAGGTGGTTGTTGAGTATGAACTTTCTGTGGCTAGCTCCCGGGTAGTTGGGTTTGACTCGAACGGCCGCAGAGAGGTGACATGATGAGCAGTAATTTATTTGTGATTTGTTTTTACATCTGTCAATATACTTGGGTTCAATTAAGACCACCGAAATCCACCATAATATTCGGAAACCAATTTCCAAAAGTCTATGCTACATGTCGCTCTCTGTCGTGCAAACCATATTCGTATTCTTGTAGGTCTCAGGCCTTTTTTGACAAGCCAACTTCACGAGCCCTGCATAATCTACCCATGCATTTGCTCTCTTCATTCATGTCTTGAACAACTCTGGACCCTGATCCACCAGGATGAGATGATCGGCAATCATGTCCAGCTGCCACCAGACCAATTCATCTGCAAGGTCCCGACCACGCCAGCCAAAGGAGGGTCGCAGTAGATGATTTGCGTGGTGGGTTTTTTAGTCACATTTACACAGCCTTGGATGAGCCTCGAATAAATCGTCCTCGAGCTCTCAAGGCCATTACGAATATTTCCAAGAACAATCGTATTAATCCCAAGGGTTTCAGAGTCAAAACGTCAGCCTGTGACGCTGATGGGCAGAAAATAGAATGGCTTAGCCTCTTCTACGATGGAAACGGACAGCCCGACATGCATTCTGTAAGCCACATACGACCGTAGACTCACCGGGGTTCAGTCTTCCATGCAGATACATCCCTGACTGACTCTTCATCAGCCATCAGAGCCCAAATCAAATAAATGGTTCAGACAAGAACGGTACCTGGAACATACCCTTCCGCATATCCCCCAATCAGCCTCCTTACACTCGACACAAATAAAAATGATGGTGGCCGGATGCTGAGTTGTTTTTGAGCTGACCACAGATCGGTCTTCTTGGGAGGCTTGAGCATGACGGGGATGCCGCCGAGACGGGCACACTCCATCAGACATGACGCATTGGCATCTCTGTTTCTGTCTGGTTAGCAGTGTAGTACGAACGATAGCATCCTTTCGTATCGAGAAGCATAAGGAATGACTTAGATGAATGCCTGTATCATCGTAAGAAAAAAACCAAACCAGAAGCACGGGTTGCTAGAGTCATCCAAGCCTCAGAACAGACCACGAGAAACCATCCCGGAAGCCATTCGGCACATGTCCAATCATCAGATCCCCCAAGCCCTCGGTCGCCATGTGGCAGCGTCACTGTGCTGCACCTCACATCACTCCCAGTCTACCACTGGCTGGCTGAAGATATCGGGTTTAGCCTCACATCGCTCGATTGAAAGAAGCAGGGTTCTAGACATCCGTCTCTTGACTCTCAACTCCCCTTCTTTCGCTTCCATAATCAATCAGGCAGGCATTCAGATAAAGAAGCCCGAAAGAATCGTCGAGATTGCTTCTCTGCTTAACAATCCACTTGCTCAATCTTTCGAGTCACTGTAAATAGAGTCACAGATCCACTGTGAACAGTCAGTAGGGCCAAAACGGTCATGGATCGCTGGAAGCGCAGCGACAGGGGTTATGGATGGGTATGGGGGTTTGAGCTCGCGCTATTGTTATTGCAGGCATAGCAAGGCAGATGAGATTGGAGCCAAGTTCATTTATTAAAGATCCATTTCAAGGGAGAGATGATAGATAACAAAGGGGTAAGAAAGAAACTCAAGCCTCAGCAAGGCTTGAATGGCTGAAACCCATGGCGATGGCCTTTTCAAGCTACACAATTGTTTCAGCGAGTTTTGTTCCGGCCCTCTGAACTCTGACTGCCCGGTCAGCCGTTTCTGGAATGAGGCCTAAACAGATCAGTTGGGATGGGATGCCCATCCATCCATCCCATCCCATCCACGGCTCGACCACGGCCACGACTATGTATGTAAGACTACGACTACGACTACGACTACAACCACAACCAGAACCCCCCCCGGCCGGATGACAGATCCGCCGTGAACTCCCATCCCGAGCCCTTGATGTCTCGCCATGGGTCGTCCAGACTTCAGGATGGGTCGTTCGTTCGCTAGGCTCGTAGCTCAACCTGCCCGCTGGATCCAGCCCGTCCAGTCCCGTTTCTCTGGGCTGACGGCCTGACAACCAATTGGATCGGGAAAACAAACAATATGCGACAATCTGAAGAGCATCATTGTCTCGTCTCTCATCCTTTCTTTCATCTCCCCAGCTTCACGTTGACAGAATCCTTTCTCTCATGTTCAAATACCTCACAGAGAGCGACAAAGATCTTCCAGAGGCCGGCGAACGGGACGGGAAGAACCCTTTGGCTTTTCGCTTTCTGGGACGAGTTTACTCGACTAGCACAACGCCTTGCATGCATCCACCTCACTCGGTCGCTGTGGGCCTCTTGGTGGTACTTTGTCCGCTCTTCGCCGTGAATGTCGTCGCGAAGTACCGAACCGCGATTCGGAGCCATTTTAGGGCAGCTTGTAGGGTTCTACAGTGGCTCAGAGCTTATGAGCAGTACTTAGCCTCTACCCCTGATGGGACCTTGACCGGTTGACTCTTCCACATGCACCATCTCAGGCGCACCATCAGGCACGCCACCGCAGCCACGGCCCCAGTGGACGCTAGCGAAGCTGAAGACGTTTGTGTACAGAAAAGGAACATTTGGCCCAGCAAATGATTTTGGGTTTGTCGCTGTAGCCGATAGAGTTGCAGTGCTTTTGGGCTCTGAGAGGCCACTGAGACATAGCCCTCCTGACTGCCTCTCATCACTGAGACCACTGTAGAGCCTTGAGTAGTGGCCAAGTACTCTCACCCCCGGACGCATTTCCGTAGCGTACCGTGCGGGTATCTTGGCATATCCGCTAAAGACAACGTCTCCCTGCTCGAGTGATTGTGCTGTCGATAGGTGTTTTGCGCTGTCGGACCCCAAGTTTGGTACTGTGCTGCGCTGTGTTGTTCGCTGTGCTGTGCTGTGCTGTGCTGTACCGTCCACCCCGGTCAGCTTCCCTGTTTGGCCGCACCCACTCCCGCCCGTCAGGTAAGGTCAAGGTCAGAGGTGCTTGCTTGCTGGTCTGCTGGTGAGAGACAGGCACGGGTACCTCCCCCAGTTCCTTCCGCACGCAGTACCCTGGTACACCCTCGTCTTCCGTCCTTGACCTGGGCTCGCCGCTGCCGCTCTCATTCCCTCATCATCTCCGCCCTCCAACAACTTTCTCCCTCAACTTGTTTTTTGCTTCTCGACGAGAGTTGCAAATCACAAAGGGTGTTGGAGATTCTTTGTGTGCTTTGAGGTGTTGGGATCATTGCACTGCCTGTCAGTGACAAAACCATCTGGCGCTCCCCTTTGTCCTCCTGAATCGGAGAACGGCCCCCATATTCCTAGGCTCTCACGCCCGTCTCATCAAAACAGCGGCCTCTCCCAGCTCACCTTGTTGGATGACGATGTGACAACGCTCCTCACGATTTCTTTTTTGACTATTGCACATTTGACGAATCCTTACCTCCTCAGCTACGATTCTTCGACTTATTCCCTTCATCTTCAACCTGCGAACTCGAACGATCTAACGTCACGCTTTCGCCCAGCTTCTGCATTGATCGACACAACATTCAACTCCGCGACATTTCCCACCCCACGGCCTACAGAGGCTCGTGATGACCTCCAGTATGAACTCGCTCAAGGTTCCCGAAAGCGGGCTGCAGCTGGAGGGCTCGATTGGCAAGGATGCTGGCCTGCCTTCCCAAGCCTTTGCCGTTACCCTGAGTGATAATGTCATTGAGGACATGATCAAATGCGTCCAGAACGGAGATGGCATTCAACTTGCTCTTGGAGCCAACCCCGTAAGTTGAGCAAACCAAAGTCTCTTGTCACAACGGATTTGGGGTTGCAGATTTGGCCCATCTTTTCGAATGCTAACATGCCCGTGCCAGACCTTGCTCTTTGGTTCCAAATCCCACGCCATTGAGCCGCCCTCCGACTCGAACCCATATGATCTTTACCTCACACGACCTTTCGAATCGACACGAACTGCCGAAAAGATACCATATACTGGCTCTCTCTTTGAAAAGCCTTCAGGCGCTACTTCGAAGAAATTGAAGATTGGCAAGGCCGACAACACCACTGATGGCAAGACCGCAAAGTCCAGCAAGAGCGCCCAATCGGGACGAGATTCTGACATCGAGGCTCTTCAAAATGGACTTGCGGCTCATGCTGCTTCTCGGGAGAAGTCGGTCTCACTTGCATCTAGTTTTGGGATGATCATACTGACATGTTTTGAAGGACTCGCATGGTCGACAGGTTACCAACGAAGAAGGCAGCTATCAAGAGCAAAGGCAAATTGCTCGACTCAACTCCACGATCGATCCCCCAGTCACCAGGTCAAGTTTCGCTCGGATCCCTTACACCCAACCCTACGACATCACAGCCCCTTGATCGAGCCAAGGGGGACCGAGCTATGCTGGTGCATGAGCTCGCTGTGCAGGATCGCTCATTTGATTACTTGGCCAAGAAGTGGGAAGGCAAGGTGGAAGACATGGAGCCGACGCTTCGAAAAGTTGCCGATGATCTCGACGATAACAACAAATGGTCACTGAAGAAGAAGTCCTGGAGAGACCTTGATGTTTGGAATTATGATTATGATACCCAAGAACTACGACAGAAGGCGGTCGACAACGCCGTTCGACAATATGACAAGCAGAGAGTCACCATCTCAGAGCCAGAATGGGACAGACTACTACCCAAGGAGGAGCGAGGAACTGGCAAGAGTCTTAGCCGAGTGCAGGCTAAGATTACAAAGACTGTCAGCACACCGTCAATCAATGTTGAAATGGCGGATGGAGGCACAACGCCTCGAGACAGTGGGGATTCTCAGGACGCCAACCGGCCAAGGGTTGGAGGAGAGACTATGTCGAGGTCCACCTCAAATCCTCTCTCTACTAAGCCTAAGAAGCCCACTGCACAGGAGGCACAGGTCAAGCGCCTTTTGGGTAAATCCAAGGCTAAGACGACTGCATCAGCTGCATCCTCTAAGCCGGCATCCAAGGTGTCTTCCGCTAAAGCATCTCCCACCAAGTCACGGCCCACCGCCGCACCCAAGGCAAATGGAGGAAGGGTTCTATCGCAGGCCATCATTTCTAACTCGGACACCTCAGAGGATGATGCTGCTCCTATGGCTAAGCCTAAGCCGAAGGCTGTGCCTAAACCGGCACCGAAGATGAGGGACACGGTCGTTGCCAAACCTCGACCTGTGGCAAGGGAGCCAATGAAGCAGCAGATCACGGCCAAGCGACCTCGCGAAGATGACGACTCAAGCTCGAGCTCTGGAACACCATTGTCGAAGCGCATCAAACCCAAGCAGCCTCTTCCTGCCCCCCGGCTTAAGCATCGACCATCGGACGCAAGCCAGAACTCTCGCGGAACGATAACCTCAACCTCGATGAAAAGCAAGAACACGTCCCCAACAAAGTCTTCTCCCCTGGCATCATCGCCACCCACCAATGCCTCGGATCTGGAGAATGAGGCACCCGCTGCATCAATTGTTGCGAAGAAGCGCAAGGTCGAAAGCTTCAGCAAGGGTGGTGTCACAAAGCGACCTGCAGCATCAAGGTTTTCTGATGATCTTGTGCAGAAGGCACAGGCGTTCAAACTATTTTATCAAAAGTATGAGACGCTGCACCATGAGATTTCAGCACTGGACAACCCTTCAAGCAGGAAACTGGGCCATCTGATGGAAATGAGAGACCGACTGAAAACGATGAAGATGGAGATTTACAGCGAATGTCCCCCAGAGAGGAGCTGAAGGCGACAATAATACGACAGAACAAGGACAAAATAGGGTGTGGGGGTTTGATTTCAACGGCGTACAGCATCACGACCGAATAACTTTGACAGTTGCATTTTGCATTGGGAAAACAGGATCTGCATGAATGAGCCACCTGTCGGACAGGAACGAAGCTCTCTTTGATATTTGCATCGTTTTTGTTTTTCTTTTTTTGATACCACATGAGAAGACAAGATAGGCCAAACGCGGCCAGAGACAAAGCCAAGCCAAGGCGGGCAGTTAGATTAGGCAAAGCAAAAGCCAAACAATACAGAAAATGTTGAAATTGAAATCATGACGTTCATGTACACTACATTGAGTGACAATAGAAACCTTGTGTTTGATTGAGAGCCTGATCCAGTTGCGAGTAAAATCAGTCAATAGTGACAACGATAGTTCGGTACATGGGAAGATGAAGCGGCACTATGACGTGAGGCGCGTGTGATAGAGGTGCATGATTTGGATTCATGTACCAGATTGGGCACCAGGTTTGATGGGATGCTAAGAGTTGGTTTGGTTGGTCTTTTGACGGGAGTTTTGAGTTTGGTGGGGGGCCGTACATTGTGTGTGAGCTGATTCAGGACCCTCCGGATGAAGAGGGATTACCTAGTAGGGAGCAAGTAGCGGTTGATCACGCATGTCTAGTTTAGAATGGGGCTGGTGAAGCAAAGGATGCCCATATTGCTGGCAGTTTAGAGGACATATGTCAAGGCAGATACTGTCTGTGTAGTAATTGTAGCACGGTGCCTTATTTACCTAGTCTTTGTGCCGTTTATGCGACCGGCCGTTGTCAAAAGGTGGTCGTTTGAATGCTGTAGCGATAGACAATGAACCCTTGTATGCGACAGCACATCTTAAAGACATTGAATGAAGAAGGGCAGAATTCACCAACGCATCTATGTCCTATGAGCAAACTTGTCTTGAAGATGTATAAATATCTGCCCAGACGTGAGCATCTTGATTCTAGACTTTGTCAACAGCTTCAGCTTCAGTCTTAGTCTCAGTCAAAGCAACAGCCATCACGCACAATGACATCTAGACGCTCCCAGTTCGTCAAAGAGGTGCCCCCTGGAGCTTACTTCCAAGAGCCAGCATACGTTTACACTGTTCACCATGCTCAGACTCAAGATCAGTTCCGAAACGTGCCTGCTCGCACGACTGAAGATTACAGCCAACTGTATCCTCCCTCTTCAACTGCAACAAACGTCTTCATTCCTGGCTGCTGCCGTCATCGTCGCCGAGCATCCCGGTACTCAAAGACTTACGAAAGCGATGGTTCAAACAAAAGCTATGCTTCTTACGAAGACGCTCAGCCTGCTCAGCCCATGGATCGTCTCCCACCACGCATCGCTCTGAAACAACTCTCAGATTTTCTTCACGAAGCTGGTATCTTCTACAACACGCAACTCATGGACTTTACACGTGAGCATCAACGCCAAGGCCACGACACCTCCAACGAAGCTCTTCGACAGTGGCTCTGGAACGACTGGACCCGATCTCGCGATAACCCCACCCGGGAGAACTTTACATCTACAAAGGCGAGCATTACGCTCTTGCTTCGTCAGGTTGAAACCGCCATTGCAACACCTTGGCAAGAGAACGCAGACCTAAACGCCAGGTTCGAGTTCAGCTACAGAGCTCTTAAGCGTTCCTGTGATGAGATTGTCAGATTGTCAGGCAAAGTCATGACCGATTGGCAAACTTGTCGATTCCTGGCTGTTGAGCTCAAGAATGCCCGTGTTTATGCCGACCCGGAGGGACCTGTTCTGAGACATTTGTTTGTGGGGTGGGAGAAGGGCGAGCCTTGGTGATCCTAACGAGAAAACAGCTGTTTATGTTGCTAGAGTCGATTCGTTCGTCTCTTTTGCTGGATGTTCTGATGTGTTTGGTTGGAGTTTACCAGCATGAGACATTACCTAGGTGCCTCTTGCATCTATCTGTACAGACGTCGCTAGGGCGACCAATCGGGAAGACGGTGGAGTTTGAGGCTCACAGCTCCCTTTCCCCTGGTCAATCAGCCACGTGGGCCGTGCCGATCACTCATTCGGAAGTGGATGTGGCGGTGCGATACTGCATGATGTGGCTTTAACACAACGTTGATACTCACGAGTTGTGATAGGAAGATAGACTTGACCCAATTAGATGTTAGCCAAAAATTCGCAACCCTTTTTTTTTTTTTTTTTCATTGTTAACAATTTTTTTCTATTTGCCGCCAGTAGACGAGACAATGCGTGGATTGTGGATTACAATAGCGTTCTTTTTTCCCCGGACTTCTCCTTCACCTTGTAAAAAATCCTAGTGAACGGGGACTATCAGTATGTTCTATGTTCTAGACTCAAGGTGTCTCCGATATGCTCTGTAGCATACATAGCCTTGTGTTCTTGCTAAGGGCACGTTGAACAGTTTCCTGACCAAACTTCCGTTCTGAACTTCTTACTCCTTAATTCCTTTTTTTCTTCTTTTTTGCCACACCGACAATTTCCTTCTCTCACTGTGATTATTCCTCTGAGCTGACCTCACCGTAACTGGCCAATAAGTGTGGAAAAGGTAGACTTAGGCTCATCATCATGGGCATCGAAGCACTCGATTTCCCCCAAATGTGGGAACGTCCCAGCTATACTCAACTAGCAAACATTCTCCAGAGTCTTGAACTTAGCCCTCCAATATGGAACCACAAGCGTCGTCGCTCCGAGATCATCGAGGAGCAAGAATCTCTCGCCAGCCAGCGCAAGGCAGAAGTCACTCGTTATCTCTCCTCTATCATCAAGAGCCCCCTGTCATGGATCGAAGACGATGATGAGAAGGAGGTTCTCTGGACACAGGCAAGCAAGCGCATGTCGGAACGCTGTGGACGTACGGCTATGGGAGAGGTTATTCGCAGATGGCCCTTTGGAGAGGGAAACAATGAGTTCGAGCTGATCATTCGAGAACCGGCGCTCACGGGAGATTCGTTGGGCTTCAAGACCTGGGGGTCTTCATATGTGCTATCGCAGCATCTTCCTCGCATGGCGGAAACATCACTATTTCGATTGTTCGACGAGACGTTGGGTCAACCACGACCTGACGTCCTCGAACTTGGCTCTGGAACTGGCCTCTTGGGTCTTGCCGCAGCAGCTCTATGGAAAGTTCCTGTAGCACTCAGCGATCTTCCCAACATTGTTCCTAATCTCAGAGAGAATGTGGCCAAGAACACCGAGCTTGTCAAGTCTCGCGGGGGATCGCTCGCAGTTGGCGATCTCACCTGGGGAGGGAGTGAAGACGAGGTCGATCAGACCCTGTTTGGGCAGCCGCATCAGTTCAAGGTATGTTTTTGTTTGTAGAGATCTGTGATTGCCGGGCGATGCTTGTATGACTCTTGCTTACAAACGATGTCTAACCCCCCCCGGTGACTAGATTGTCCTCGCGGCTGATCCCATGTACGACGATGAGCACCCAGCGCTTCTCGCCTCAGCCATCAGCGATCACTTGGCACTTGGCTCCGATTCACGCGCTGTCGTCATGGTGCCGCGTCGAGATACTACCACAGAACGTCTCCTCGAGTCGTTCCGGCAGGCTATGCTTGACCTCGACACCCCCTTATTCTGTGAGGAAGAGGACGAACTTGCGGGGCAGGACGACTGGGTTGAGGACGATGACGCGGGCAATGTGCGGTGCTGGCTGGGTGTCTTCAGCCGTGGTGGCTCACCGCCGTCTCAAGTCGGTGATGCAGCACCCATATAGCACTCTGACTGGCCACGGCAGCCAGTGATTAATAGAGAAAGGGAGAGTCAGGTGCTTGAAGAAGAGACGAAGTTGATACAATGGGAAATATCAGACGAACTAGACATAGACACTGAGCGAGTAAGGAAGCATAGCCACAATAGAAGCAAATGATTTTATGCAAGCAATTGCACTGTTTGAGTCATGGATCTCCCGTGAACAATCAGCAGACGCTTCTTTAGGGATTAGTTCATAAGGAACCCTTTTCTCACTCTTTTGTGCTTCTGCTTCTTCTCTTCTTCTCCACTTCTACACTTCTACACTAGCAACCCACAACACCACCTCCGAAGCTGCTTTTCTCTACACATACAACACTCTCTTCTTTCTTTAGGGAAGCATTGATGATCAACCTTGATATACTCTCTTTTATCCAATTTCACAATTTCATCCACGCTCAAGCTACGTCAGGATTCAGTGCCAGTCATTGACTTGCAACTAATCGAAGTCTACAACCCATCAATCAACCCCTAATCACAGCCTCTAGCAACATCAACGACGCTGATTAACCCTCAATCGATCACTGAATTCCTACCTACTTAAGCATCAACCTCAGACATTCATTGTCTTTCTGTTACCTCTGAACAACAACCTTTGCTCAACCATCTATCACCTACAGCCTCACAACACTCACCATCGCTGACCGCTTAGACATTTCTTGGACAGTTACACTTTAGACTGCTCGAGACTTTTAACACCTGTTCCACATCTTTGCTTCTTTTCTCACTTCTTTCAAAATGACCGGGAAACCAGTTTACAAACCCGACGAGATACGCTTTGCTTTAAGCCTTATGGAGAAAGATTTCTACAACGATGCGATATCTAACGCTTTTCGGGAACGATTCAACCGAGCACTGACAGGCAACCAGATTCGATATTTGAGGAACAAATATGGCAAGGATCCTGACTATGGGTGAGTTCTCTTGTGCCAGAAGGGTCTTGCCACTTGCTTTTGTAACTAACTAACCGATATTTGCTCGTAGAGCTCCCCTTTGCAACAAGCAATCCAGGAAACGAAAGGAACGCCAACCTGACTCTGGAGCTGGTTCTTCCGCTTTGACGAGCTCAGAGTACGTTTCGAATACCGCCCCAATGTCCCTTTCCACGCATCTCTCCAACATAGAAAACAGAGGATCACTGATTGAAGCCAAGAGAGCTCGCCAAGGGTCTTTCAAAGCTTCAGCAGGACCTTCTCAAAACCTCCCATACCAGTTTGGATCCCTTCCAACCCAATCACCAGTTAAATTCGAAGACATGAAGTCTCCCAGCCCGTCTTCTATCCCCTTGTTCCATCCAGCACCAATGGCTCAGATGGGAAATCTTCATTCACCACCTACAAACTTCTATAGCCTCTTTTCAGGAGCACCAGATCAGGGAGGCTTCGAGGCTATACCTCCAGCTAACTACTGCCAGACGCAAGCTAGGACAAACTTCAACACCAGCTTTTCCCCCATCAACAGTCATTTTGGTCAACACCAGATCCAGCCACCAGAACAGGGAAGCCCCAAGGGCTATAACGCCGCACTATACCAGACACCTCATCAGTCACCTGACGTCCAACCTTCATATGTCTCTTATCCGAGACAGCAGCCAACGGCTAGTTCTCAAACACCAGTCTCATCTCCGCTGCAGACCGTGGTTGTAGGGGCCAGAGCATAGGAGCCCTCCGTTACCCAACAGTCACCGTCCCTGAAGAAGGATATGCCCCTCTACAACTTTTCTCAGCTTTCCGACTTTATGTACCCCCAGCAGGTATCACCCACTGAAGAGTATAGGCATAAACAGGAGCAGGAGCCGGAGATTGCCGGACGAGATGACGTCGCCCCGGTGTATTGTGAGGAGTACTTCGAACCAGCTCAGCAAGAGGCTGAACAAGACGAACCGCAACCCACCCAAGATCAGGATGAGGAAACTCCAGAACAGAAAATCCCACAATATCGCAAGCAATCTGCTGCCTCGGGCACTTCTGGCGACAGCAATGAGCACCAAGCTACCAAATCAGGTTCCTCACACGACTCCAAGAACTAAAGTGGCGGCGATGGGGATCAATGTGAACACGATCGACCCCCAGGTGCTCAATGCCACCTGGGATCTGAAGTTGCTCATCATCAAGTCGTGCTCCTGAGGTGGTGGCTAAATTGTTCCACATTGTATACTATACTTGACATGACCCAGTCCATGGGGACTGGCGATCTTTCAACCTTCTCCGTGATAGATCTGGGCCTCTTTGTCGCTCTTGAAGGCAGTGATTCGTCTTCCTTTGTTTGGCGTGTCCACAGGCAGGGTCACGCGTATGGCAAAAAATACCAGCTGAGCGATCTGAGGATTGTTTTCAAGGCTGCAGACTTGATGCATATCACGAGGCGTATAAGCCTGCCGCATGTGTTAGAGTTGATACCCAAGCTGAAATCCACAGGACTAGATAGGCAGAGACTCGGTTTGGATACCTATTTCTTAGGCCACTTAGCATAACTAATTAAATAGCATGCACTTATCTCAATCCATTCGTGCCCTTCAGATTCCTTAATTCCTGATGCGCCATACAATAAATCATAACGTCTTGATATAAGCTTGGAGAATTGATTTATCCAAATATTTCTGGTCTTACCCTCCAGCCCTCTCATATCATCAACTCGCCCGCTAGAGCCTTCCAAAAGGGTATCTCGTGCAAGTAGAAACGAATAGACCATCGCATAAACCTCTTCAGGATGCCTCTCCAATCTCTGATACAAAAATTGTGATGTGTGTGTAAGCATGCTGGCATAGAATAGTCCTTAAATCCTTGTGATCCGACTCCCCAAAACTCTTCAGTGTGGAATAATAACATTAGACGTAACGTGGCATAAGAATAGGCAATTCGACGCGACCATTGCGTCGAAAGAGAAGGTTATGAATATGGTTGAATAGCATGTTACACCGCAATGCTAACGTTGCGACGGGTTTCGACCTCCTCAATCGGGAACTGGAAAACGACCTTGAAGAGGTCTCGAAGATATGCATACCGCTGTGAACTCTTCATCATCATCTGAATACTCTTGGCCATCTCCTGGGCTGTAACGCGCTTGCCTCGGGTTGGTAAGGCGTGGTGTCTTGGAATTATGGCATCGGTAAGGACAGAGTTTTTGTACTGTGAGAGCAATGTCGAGTGCGAGATGAGAGACCCAAACGATCCAGGAGGAAGATCCTGCACAAATTTCTGTAATGCAGCAGCAGCAGCTTTGGGCTCATGGATGGTATCACGATTGAAGCCAAGATTCATAGCAGCTCGGAGAACGAGTACCTTTGCACGTGTCACATTTGCATCTTCCGATGCAGCTGTGGTGGTGGCTGTACTTGAAGTCCTGGTGCTGCTCTTGGAGTAGCTGGAAAGATTGGATGCGCTACTCGACCACCGGCCACGGCTATTGTCACTAGGAGTACCCAAGACAAGAATGTTGGGCATTGTTGGCGAACGACTCTGTGGAGAGATGGGCGTGTCTTCGAACTCGGTTACAGGGGTTTCCGGAACAGCTGGGTTTCTTGGTTTCTCTTCTTGTCGCCCACTCTTGACACTATCGTGCCTCGAATGGACTGAAGATGGGTTTGATCCTCGACTCTGTCGGCCGCTCTGATCGTTGAGATGCTGAGGGAATGCGTGGCCCGCTCGAGGTGTTCCCCTATCAGGTCGAACCTGTGTCCAGCTGTCTCGGAATACATCGCAGAGCTCCCAGCAGGCTTGGACAGTAGAGCTCAGCAGCTCCTCATCTGGGGGTCTTCCATCCCTTCTGTTCTGCCTGAGATTGAAGAGCATCTCTGCAAGTGCCCAACAGGCCCTGAGCAACTGATCGGTTTCCTCGGCTAGATCACTCCGTTGCTTCATTAGTCGATGGCAAAGCGCGATGTAGAAGTCTAATGTGCGTTCTCGGAACTGCTCCGGTAGGGTACCATCCTGAGCACTATAGAGGCTGCCAACTTGTTAGAGTAAGATCTATCACTTATTTGATGCACTTACTGGTTGTTGAGCTCAAAGCTAACACGCAAAACCGAATCCGCTGCTTCATCATTACGCTGCCGGACATCGAATAGTGCTTGACAGAAATCGCGACACAAATCAAGGTTGACCTTGACATTGAAATTGCTCACGTCCTCATCTCGACTATGGTAAAGCCGCTGGCAAAGTTTCCAACATGTCCTCCATGCTTTTTCGTGGGCATCAGGAATGCCATTTTTGCCAAGAGCGCGGTTACGATTGATTGAACTGAGCTTAGACAAACTGTTGCACAAAGTCCAGCACTCGGCCAGGGTTGTTCGTAGAGTCTCGATCTCGTCTTGTTGCTGTGGTATCGGTATGGCTTCTGATTCATAGTCTTCGTCGTCACCCTCAGCCTCGGTTTGTTCGTCGATTTCTAAACATATTAGCCATATTCGGCGACGAAGCAAGTATTTACTAACTCTCGAGACTACTCGTACTACTCGAACGTAACCGGGCCCCATCATCCAGCATGGATTGCAGGTCCTGAGCTCGGGGTGTGGCGCTGTCGATGCTGTACCGCACAGGGTTCACATCGGTTAAAATCGGAGGTCGAACGGGATGAGTCGATGTCTGATGACCGTTTAGTATATGACATAAATTTAGGTCTAGGGCAACAGACCTTCTCTTGTCCGCCATTGAGAGAGGGTAGGCTGTCAGCCTCTGATTTTGGAGATGTCCTTGGACTTGGCCCTTTTGGCTCCATGGCTGGAGGTGCGGCGGCAGCTGGAGCAGCCTGGGTGGTGTTAAATGTGTCGGATCTAGAATCACGATGAAACTTACCCAGCTGGAAAAACTTTCTGGTGCATGAATGACAGAAATAGCCTCCTCGTTGCTGGACTGGCGCACACTCTCCGATAAGTTAGTCGTGAGCATTAAAAGCTGTGGTCAAGTTAGTTTAGAGCCCAGAATGTCGGCGGTGCCCATTGTGACTGACCTCCGACCGACGGGTAGCCTTTCTATCACTAACTTCCTTTTCAATATCCTCTGAGACATCGTCCTCGATCTCGGTCGTTTCAGTACCATTAGATGTGACTGGAGAAGGACCCACAATGTCACTAGGACTCATGACATTGTAGGAGCTACTTGACATGCGATTGACAGAATTGGGTCGAAGTGAGGACGAATCGGTGGCAGGAGGAGGGGAAGAGCTGAGACATGGGTTAACAGAGATTCCAAGAGGTTCTACGTTAAGCGCATAGCTCCTCAAGCAACGTACAATGGTCTGAATGGAGAGCGACGGCTCTCATTCTCTGTAGGCGCAGACATGTCTGTCTGAGGGTAAACGAAAGGGAATTGTAGGCTTCCAGTCGATGACCTCAAAGGGGCTTCAAGGGCCATGACGGGAGCGTGGAGTTTCTAAATGTTGAGCTACCCTGACGGTAGTAGTTGAGAGCTCCGATGGCAGAGGGGTCCTTTTTAAGACAATTCACAGCTCCAACCAAGCGTGGACGCAAGAAAGCCTTGCGATGCAGCTGTCTCAAGGTCGACAGACGACCGAAGCCTGATGCAGGAGAAAATTCGAGATTACCAACAGCTGTCGTGACAGCAAAGGAATAAAAGATGAGCTTGAAGGTTGGCGGTCGATGTACGGTCGCGCGGCCAGTTGAGAGACCTATGGAATCGAGTGTGCTAAGATCGGGAGGCTGCGTAACTAGTCTGATCCAGCTGAACAGCAATAAGGAAAGATTGATGAAACAGTAACAATACAGAAGGCCCAAATGCTGAATGAAGGGCTCAATGACACTCCGGCGACGAAGCAAGCGAGCAAGTTCGTCCAACAAAACCAGCTCACCAAAAGCCGAACCGAAGAGAGAGAATGGTTAGAATGGAGGGGGAAAGGTTTGGAGAAACAGGCAGAACCAGAAGCTGGAGCACCAGCGGTTGCAACGACGGACTAAGGCAGACAGACAGACGCCAGTTTGACAGGGATTCGTGAGACCGGGTCCCTTGTTCTCGTAGCCCTGCTACATTGGGGTGTTATGGGTCAAGTACTCAATTGTAGCTATTGTTACTGTGAGAGTCAAGTAACGAATAAGCAGACAGCAGCGGTCAAGATATTTGTTGATGCCACCTTTGGTAGGTAGCTGTGAGCTGGCTTCAGAAGCTTGCTACCTTGTTACTTCTCTGCTGCCTGTCTTGGGTTGTTATGGAGGGGGACCGTACATGCGGCCGGCGCTTGTCGGGAGCGCGATGGTTGGCGCGGTGGGAAACAAAGAGACGCGATAGTTGTTGAATAGGTATTGAGTATAAGGCCTTGCAGAATTGCGTCCTTAATGGAATTGAAGCAATACTATTCTTTGAGTGATCCAAGAAAACTGCAATTATGACTTGACCAGATTTATGTTTGTTGACGGCTTACTAGGGTGAGCAGGAAAAGATAGAATGTCGCGGAACGTGAACTAAAAGACGGTTGGATCATAAATGGGGCGTGGCCCAGCTGATGGAATATGGGAGGTGTGGATATCGATCAAGCTGGCAGCAGGAGGGGCTCTGCGGCTAGGACGCAACTTGTGACACTCGATGCTCCTGGAGAGTAGCTAAAAGAAAGCACAGCCAAGACAACTCTGAAAGTCTGAATTGTCTTGCCGAGACAAGGCAGCGAGCGGGTGGGCCAGTTGTGTGGATCAAGGCGCAGATGGGACTTTAGAGAGGAGGGTGAAGTTGGGGGCCGGAGATGTTGAGTTGTTAGGTAGTTGCTAGGTTTCTTTTGAACAGTCTGACCAAGAATTTCTGCCGAGGGTGATGTATTGATACTGATGAGTGCCAATGCCGTTCCGAGATGGGTTTCCCAAGTGATTTGAAAGGCTTGAATCTAAGTTCAATATATCGAGGTGTGGCAGAAGCCGTTGACTTACAGCATCAGGGTGTTGAAATTGTATCCTTAGGGTGAATGGATGGAGCGGCTAATTTGAGTGGCCTGTCCTCCTGGGCCCCTTCAAGCGACTTCTAACAAGGTCTTCTTGTCTCTGGCTACCGTGTTGAGTAGAATAGGGTGTGGTCAATGCAACCTGTTGATGACTCCCCTGTGTGTATTGCAGTGACACTCTTATTATGCAGAGAAGCCGATTCAATCATTGTATTTGCTCATGCAAAAGCCGAATTGAATCAATTGCAGACGACTGGCATACATTTACGCCGAGATTGGTGATGGGCTGAGAAAATATGTATCTCTGATGGAAACTAACAACATCGTCGTGTAAGTCTAATAAAGCATTACCGTTGGCGGAAGGAGAGGCTGGCTAGTTGACGAATGGACCATGGGTGGATCAGGGGACGGGAGGCCCACTCTGGCTAGCACCTGCCCTACGTCCAGATCGCAATCATCAGTGTTCCCGTGGCAGGTACATTGGATGCTAGCTACCTTCCCTTAATCAAGCTAGGTGGCTGAGGTTAGGTACAGGTAGGCAGTGACAATTTCCACCTTCGGGCTGTCTTTTCATCTTTGAATCATTATTCCATGTTTCTGTATAGCAGCATAAGTCAGTTGCCAGCCCCTTTGTCCCGACTAGCCGATCTTGATAAACAACTGACAGCAACTAATTCTGCAAGTATATTTGCCCGTCACTTTGCGCTCAACTTAGCAGCTCTGCACCACTACAAAACAACCATAAGAGAGAACTTCCAGCCGCCCGTCAATGACAAGGAGCCAGTCAAACCCCAGACAGTTGGCCAGGGTGGATGGATCGTGGCTCCAAAACTCGTGGGGCACATTGAAAAAAGGACAGGCGTCGGCGCTTAACTCATGGTGGGACTGGCCAATCCTCCGAAGTCCCCCACCAACAACCTGGAGCTGTCCAATGCTAAGGTCTTATGCTTCAGGTGCTTTGTGTTCTACAAGCTACAATGCACTACTTCCGAGCTTTCCTCCCAAGTTCAGCCGTACAGTACTATGGGTACAAAGTTGATGCCATGTGCCATGGCCCGCTGCACGGCATCAACGGTACGGAATGTGACACCCAATGCTGTGTACAAATCCAGCATGATCGACAACCTAAAATCGGAATCCCAACCAGCTTCATGTTTAGAAAGGACACAGACATACGGTGGGAGTCCTGGGTTTTGAGGGCAACGCCCAACATGGTCTTGAGTTACGTTGCTTGAGAGCGTGTGTCGTGACTGACGATTCAGCCGGCTGACAGCGTTCCGACTTCATGCTTTATCAGTGGCTCTCGAAAGACATGTTGGTTAGATACAGTCTCCATTGCTTTTCAGATGACACTACTACCTGAGGATGGAGTAAAACAGCTGTGGTCGGTGAGGCAGATTTGTTCGTCCACTTCCGCAGTTAGCTTGAGGCGTGGCCCTCTCTCCCCATCACTCCAGAAGTCAATGGCAATAATGCTGGGCCTTCACGATGGTGCTTCTAAACGCCCAGAGCTCGCAGGGGTGCGACCAGGATGTGGAACAAGCCAATCAATAACCCAAACCTCAGAACCCGGCGAACCCAGCAGTCTGGTCACGGCGGCTTTGGCAACGCTAAAACGAGCCGGTCGCCCCACCACCCGGGGTCGCAGTATGTCCTTTGTGACGCACAGTTCGCTTCCTCTGGAACATGACTCTCGTGGCAGGCAGTTCAACAATGTCCAGATGCCAGCAGTTTGGCAAAGCAATGGCAGAAGATTCAAACAAGTACCAGAATATGCTTGACCTAGCCCTCCAGCCAATCCCTCTTCCCCTTGGCTTTCAACTCTAATCGCCATGGCCTCTAGAGCATATCACTCACTCACTGTCTGACCACTTTAAGGTATGATCATCTTCAATTCTTTCTTGGTTATGACTGCCAGAGAACTGACACCATAAGGGGATTCTGTGCACATATAGAGACAATGACCAATCCATTCGCGTATAATTAGACCAACACAATTAGCCCACAACTTCAGGCAAACTAAGAGGAGGTTTCCAAAACTCTTTTCCCACACTGAGCCCTCAGCTAGGTTGCAACAAGAGGAATGACTACGAGACCAAGACTGTATTGTTTGCTACTACCCATGTTATGACAAACAACATCGCCTGGGGTCTGAATCCTAGCAGCCAATTTAGCGTGGTGATAACCCAACGCCTGTTGCGTTGTTTTAGTTATCACAGCGCTAAAAGATTCTCGGAATTGTATTCACGATCGCCAATCCATCCAACCGGTGCGGGGACTCCCAGCCCTTGTTAACCGGTTGAATAGGTGTTGCTGCACCCTTGACAGCACCACGAGTTCACCTCGAGATTTTGAATGGTACAAGCTTTGTGCTCCTACTGAGCCGGGGATCTTTCTCGATTCTTTTCTCGAACCCAACAGCAGGGTTGCGGTGTGGATTTACCCCTTCCGGAACACATCCCGCGATCCACCGCCGCAGAGGTCAGAATGTCAAGGTGTGACCCAACAAGGAGGGCTACGTACCACATCATATGAAGATGTGCTTTCAATATATGGAACATATTTACTCAACACCATAACAAAAGCTTTGAGCCCGAAGTGGACTTCCGAGTATGCACGAAAAAGCCGTGGAGGGAAGCACAGAATGCAGTGCATAAGCGCCAGCCTGACTACGCCTTTGACACTTAGACACTCTTCTCTTTGGCTCGAGGTTGTTTGTTATTCGTGTTGTACAGCTCGATGACTCAAGCTTTCCACTTGCGGTAACCAGTCCGTCTATGCTGTCTGTCTAGGATCAAGATCGTGTTGGTCGATCAGCATAGGAAAAAGAAAAGCGCGGTAGTTGGCCAAACTTGTTACTACACAACCAGGTCGCTTGGGTGTGGTAAGTGTTTTCCGACCTGCTTGAAGGATCCTTTAGTTGTTGCTACTATACCACAGCACATCTGTCCATGGCATACATCGTTACCCATGGCCTTGCGGCCCTAACAGCCACACATACTGGACGGGCTCTTCCGAACCAACACCTTTTTGTCTTATTTTCATTGTCTGCAGCATGGCTCTGAGATGTCTACTCCGCTGATAGCAGGGCGGCCCGAGGTATTGAATAGGTTGAGCGACTTGATTACAGCCAAGATTGGAAATTCATGACGGGTCTCAAAGAGAGACCACCCGCTAGTGTATTGGCCTTTAGAAACCCCCGATCTTTTGGAAATCAGGTCCAAGTCACATGTTGTGAGACTCGGGCGTGGTGAGTGGCTTGCAGCCTGGCTTTGGTCTATATCATTGTTTGTACAAAGTAGTGGAAGTGTCGTAAGTCAAATAATGGGCTTGAGTATAGAGATAACTCTCATGCCAAGATACTAGAAAGTCATTACCATCCTTGTCATTCACGTGGCAAAGGGCCAGCCAAATTCTCGAGTCTTTATGTAACATGCTTTTCGTTGCTTCGGCCCTACAGATTAGGACAGCCTTGTTGAACTGTTCTCGGTCTCGCTTCAGAAGGGAAACTGGATTCACTTTAGCCCTGGTATAAAGGTATCGCGATGTAAAGCGAAAGCGTAGCATCCCCTTACACCGTTGTCAAGCACTAGGGCAAGAAGTTGCAGGATCGACAGCAAAAGGGTAACCCTGCTATATTAGAACAGGTATAGACCACAGAGACATGAGAGCTTCAACCAACATCTGGATGTGTTGTCATAGTTGTTGGCCTTGAAAGAGACTGTTGGCTCGATGCAATCGCCCACTTCCTTCTGCAAGCACACAGCTTTGAGGACAACCGACACATTTGAGTGAATTTTCGAGTTCTTCGAGTGAGGCCAGACCGTAGAGGCAAACAAGAAAACTCAATTCCAGCACCTTGTAAATCAGGTGAGACTGAGAATATGCGTGCCAGTTTAACTAGCCTCTTCTGGCTTCTCGTAGATGTTGGCATGCTGTCTAACGACATGGACCATCTCCTGATTTCTGCTCGTTGTTCCTCGCCGCAACTTGACATCCACCGCTCTTTGCGCACAGGCCTCAGCAAGGGTGGGAGTGTTGCAGTGGTAGTTTGAGAATCAAATCCCAGCACTTAATGGCATATTGCTGAGAAGAGGCAAGAAAACTTAGGGCTTCTATCCTAAGTAACGAAAAGAATTAGGCAAGTTGAGTATATCTTAGCAAGTCATTGTTAGACCGGTTTATTTTAGCACCCTGATTTCATGTCAGAAGGTTTCTTGCTCCCTGAGGAGTGCATAATGGCCTCCTGCCGGAAGGGAATACACGCAAGACAAAGGGCCTACCAAGAGCCAGTCGTTTCTTTTGGATGGAAGCATGAGTGAGGATGGTGGACAAGGTTCCAGTGAAAACACAGATCAATATCTTGACAGTCTCGAAAGAGTCTGTAGGGCATCGTAGATTATGAGGACTCGTGCTCTCGTATTTGAAACTGACCAATTCATTGCCTTCCTTGCGCCGTCAAAGTGACATTTTTCGGCAAGATTCCCTTAACGCCAACCCATGCACAACCATTCTTTCGCTGCTTCTTTGCCACTACGCATTCTATGAGTACTGAACGCCGAGGTTCTGCTTCTTCTCGCTTCGGCCATCAGGAGTGTACCTAAAGAGAGTTAGAAATCGCGCATGTAATGGTATATGGACGGTCGTGTCGTACTTGAGAAGCTTCTCGATAAGGTCAACGTGGGTCATGATCATGCGGCGGCAGCAGTATCGCTTCAGACCGAGCTCGTCCATAGCATCGCTACAACCAGTTAGATTTCCAACAGTATAAAGAGACAAGACAAAAGTCGGTTTACCCATCGGTCTTACGGGGATCTGCGATCAGTTGAAGATAGCGCTCCCAGAGGTCACCAGTGACCTGCATTCCAAGTTAGTAATCAGCGCCTGGCGCATCGCGGATGATGATCCTACCTTTCCACAGGAGAAGCAGCGAATCGGGATAATCATTTTGAAGTAATATCGTGAGTGCGCAGGTTCGTCGGATGCGTCCAAAAGAATTGCGACAAGAGCGGGAGGCAGGTTACAAAGAAAGCTTGCGATAGTTTGGCGTTGTAGCAGGACTACGAAAATAAATTCTAGCTCCGTTATTTTTCCGACGGAGCGCTTATCTTATCAGCAACTTTTTTCGCAAGCGGGACCAAAATTTCTGCGAACCTTTACCCAGTAGAAGCATATCCAGCAGGACAACCTCGTTACTTTTCTCTTCGTCGACGAATTGTTGAAAAACGTCGCAAGCACAGGAAATTGATCCCGTGCAGAGAGAAGAAGGTGGCGAAAATGGCTGGCCACAAGAGCCCCCGAACAAAAAACGATCCGACCAAGAAGCGCAAGCGCGATGTCACGGAGAACGATTCGAGAACCAAGAGGCTAAGAGCTGAACGAAAGGCGAACAAAACCAATGGAACTAAGCTCGAGAACGAGAGTGCCAATGGCATAGTCACTGAATTGAACGGCATCTCTGGACCTTTGGCAGAGGCTGGAACTCGGGAGATCGAGATTGTTCGCCAGTTTGACGATACAGAGGCAGGTTGGCGCGTTTCGAAGCCCATGGGCGGCAGGATGCTTGATATCGATCCTGTATTGACAGAGAATGAGCAGTAAGTCTCAATTTCTGCTGATGCTGGCATAGCTAACCTCCATAGATTTCTCATTATAGCATACAACACATCTATCCAGGTGTACTCGGCAGTCGATTCACTCCTTGTTCGACGAATCCCCATTACTGCAGCCGAAACCTCCGATGACAAGGCTGCAGCACCCACACATATCGTTTCCATGAGGCAATCGAAGCAAAACTCCAATATCATCTGGGTGGCTACCTCTGATGGCCGCATCTGTGAAGTCAACTGGACGACCTCCAAGACCCCGGAATTCTTCCAGACCCAGTCCAAGACCGCAACTGCTATCGCCCTCGTTACAAAAAAGGTCTCTGGCAAGATCCAGGAGATCATATGTGTAGCAGAATCAGATAAACCAGACCGAATTGAGGTTGTCGCATACCCAGCCTCAACATCAGAGTCTGAGCACAAGGTTCTCTTCGTTATGAAGAAGCCTGGCAATGGCCTGCAGCTGCTCGAGACCAGTGAAGACGGCCACCTGGTTGGCGCCATTAACGACCGCCTTTTCTTTGGCGTTCCATCAAAGCGACAATTCGATAACTTGGCTTCTTTGGATTACGAGATTTATACCTTCGATATTCCCGACTTGGTCAGCGCCCTTGATCTGAGAGTGTATCCTAGACCAGTGACGAGCGGGAAGAAATCGCGACAGGAAGCCGCTCCTGTTCTGGATATCATTGTCGGTGGTGCCCGTGGTTCAATTTACCTCTACCATGATGCGCTTGCTCGAAGCCAGGCGCTTGCAAAGTCAGGATCTGATAAAGAGCCTATTCAAGCACAAAACTTTCATTGGCACCGTAGAGCGGTGCACGCCCTGAAGTGGTCGCGCGATGGTACGAAACTCTACACTGCACATGAAACATCGAGGATTGTACTGACATATCGCAGGTAATTATGTAATTTCAGGAGGTTCTGAAAACTCTCTTGTTCTATGGCAAATGGATACAGGAAAGAAGGATTTTCTTCCGCATCTTTCTGGCAGCGTGGAGAACATCACAGTTTCTGCCAACGGCTCCTCATATGTTGTTCACCTCGACGATAACTCAGTCATGGTCATTTCGACCGCTGAGATGAAGCCTACAGCATATATCGCTGGTATCCAGTCTGCCGCCGTCAACGTCACTACACCCAAGGATCTTCTCGTTCAGCGAACATGGACAGCACCTGCGAGCGTACAGCGACCTATCCCAGCTGCCATTAGCCCTACTGATCAGTCGAGACTGCACGTCTGTGTGGGTAATGGCAGGCAGGCTACTATGTCAGGAGGGTTCTCTGCACCTTTGCTTCAGACATTCGACCTTGAGACCTTTCGAAGCGTTTCCAAGCAAGCTTTGGCTCGCACACAGCCAACAGATGTTAACATTACGAACAAGGGCCACCCTATCGAAGAGCCCCTCATTACTCACCTAGCCTTCTCAGCTGATGGAGCGTGGCTTGCTAGTGTTGACACCTGGGAGCCATCACAACGAGACGTGGACAACGTTATCAGCGATGCCAAGGACCAGTTCATTCAAGAGCGACGAGAGGTGTATCTCAAGTTCTGGGAAGCACAAGAAGGTGAGGGGCAGATTGCTCTTGTCTCCAGGATCAATGCCCCCCATGCTACGAATCGCAACGAGGCAGTTCTCGACTTAGCCTCGAACCCAGTCTCGACATGCTTCGCAACTATTGGTACTGACGGCAATGTTCGATTGTGGCGCCCCAAGACAAGATCGCAGAATGGAGTTGTAGTGAAGGGGCCTAACGGTCGCGAGGTCTTCACTTGGAGTTGCTCTCAGATTATTGCTGTGGGTGACGGTATTTCTCAAGACGGCGTGATCGATCTCCCCGAGTCTGGTGTTGCTCAAGAGCCCCAAGGAAGTATCGACTTCTCGGAAGATGGCTCAACTCTCTTCGTGGCTTTCGGAACAGCTGGCTCCAGTGTAGTCTACGTGATTGATGCTGCGTCAGGCGATGTGGTTAAGACCCTCGAGGGCCAATGGAAGGGTCAATTGCGGTCTATCCGTGCGCTTTCGCCTTTCGTCATTATCCTATCAAATGAACTGCGCGTTTATGACGTTGTCAGTGATGAGCTACGATATGGTGTTGTGATACCACAGTCCAAGGCCGACGCTCTTCTTCAATTGGCTGTTGATCACACTTCCGGTCACTTTGCCCTCGCTCTGCCTGCTAGTGAGGGCTCTCTCATTGCAGTTTTCCAGCCTGAGGATATCGAGCCCCTGTTGGTGCGTAGCACGCCTCAAAGGATCGTCAGCTTGGTTTCTGCTCCTGAGACAAGTGGTTTCATCGCTCTGGACGACGCTGCTCAAGTCTCGGTGGTTGCCGAGGGATCAGACCCTTCATCTCTTGCAACCGTCCAGCCTCTTGAGGACCTCCGCCTCGGGGGCATAGATGTTAATGGTAATGAGGTTGGTCTTCTCGATGAGGACGAGGATATGGCAAGCGACGTTGACGATGCCGAAGCCGAGCCTGTGACTGAGCCTGAAGATGTCGAGATGGAAGATGATGACTCTCACCCAAGTGTGATTCGACAACAGCATCTGGCAGATATCTTTGACGCTGCGCCAGCGTTTGCTGCGCCTCCGATCGAGGATTTGTTTTACAAGGTTACGGGCCTGCTCGCGACAAAGCCTCTTTCAGCATCATGAAAGGAAGAAATTGGTATATAATAAAGGATGTTAAAAAAGCCGGAATGTTTTCGTTAAAGAGGAGTACGTATAAATCAAACTAGACAGTCATTGTCTAGTCGCACGGGGTCTTGGGAAGTTAGATGATCGCAGCGCCGGCGTTGAGCAGGTCTGAATACTAGCTAGTCACTCAGTTTGTATATGCATCTGGAGTATGACCGACATCGGCGTGAGTGCAAGACGAGGCAATCGCCAAATAGACCGGCATCTCTCGGGAATCGGTTGCGGATGCGGGGACGGGACTCGACTTGGAGACGAAGGAGAAGAGGAGAAAAAGGTGTATTTGGGTGGACCAATCGCGCCATGGCATGAGTAGGTGATGGGTAATCAATCAGTCGATCTATTGACTTGACTTTAACTACCTACCTTTGAGAGAAAGATACCAAGTTATTTGTCAACAAGTTACAACATTAACTCTTTTACTACTTCGCTTGTCCAACCTGGCATATAGAAATGTCGTTTACATCTATTCCAATTCTGGACCTAGCTGCGGCTCAGGATCCCGCTACCAAGCCTCAGTTCCTGAAGGAACTTCGTCATGCGTTAATGGAAGTTGGCTTCTTGTATCTCAAGAATGTTGGCATCTCGGATGAGTTGTTTCAGAAGATCATTGAACTTGGAAAGGGGTTCTTTGACATTCCCGAGGAAGAGAAGTGAGTGATGAGTGACATTGTCATGATCCGATGGTTCACTAACTCGTCCAGACTCAAGATTGAGATGAAGAATGCGCCCTCTTTTCTAGGCTACTCTCGTCTCTCGGCGGAGATCACAGCTGGAGAGGTTGATCATCGTGAACAAATTGATCTCTCGACAGAGCATCCTGTCCCTGGGCCCGATGCTCCTCTATATCGTAACCTGTTAGCACCCAATCAATGGCCATCCGAGGACTCGTTGCCTGAGTTCCGCAAAGTGTATACAGACTACATGGAACGCATGGGCAAGATCTCAATTCAGTTTACGTCTCTCATTGCCGAAGCTATTGAACTTCCCAGCGACGCCTTTAATAAATACTTTGATGAAGATCAGCAACACAAGCTCAAGATTGTCAAGTACCCCGATGCAAAGGAACTTGGTATTGAAGGAAACGCGCAGGGCCAGGGTGTCGGCCCTCACAAAGATAGCATGCTCACAAGCTATCTCCTCCAGGCGACATCGCACAAGGGTCTCCAAGTACAGAACGTAAGGGGCGAGTGGATTGACTGCGAGCCAATCCCTGGAACCCTCGTCGTTGCTATCGGTCAAGGCCTAGAGGCACTTACACAAGGCGTCTGCGTCTCTACAACACATCGCGTCCTCTCCCCCGCTGCCGGCTCCGGCGCACGCTTCTCTATTCCCTTCTTCCAAGGCGTGCGCATGAGCGCAGAGTTTGAAGATCTGGAGAGAGTTGGCGTTGGTCTTGTACCAGAGGAAGTACGGGAGCAGCGTCGCAAGATCGTGGAGCGCAATGGCGGACGTATTGACGATGTCGAGTTTACTTTCCGAGCTGGCGGCGCTTCAAAGACGCTCGGTGAGGCAACACTTCGAAATCGGGTCAAGAGTCATCCTGACGTTGGGGAGCGCTGGTATCCTGATATTCTGGCTAGCATCCGTGAGGAACAGGCAAAGGCAAAGCAGCAAAAGGATGCTACAGCACCAGTCGTGGAAGGGCCCTCAAAGGCTGTAGAGGCTCATTAGGTGGTGGTGGATGGCAAACATAGAGGAATGGCAAGAATGTGCAAAAAAAGAGCCGCGTAAAATTTATATCCATCATGAGTCCCTTGATCTCGTCTTGTCTCGTCTCATCTCCCCATTCTCGTCTAGGCTATCACGCCACAGTACGCCTCGCTTCGCTAAACATTTCCCATTTTCCAGTTGTTTTGTGGACTTTTCTCTTCTCGTACGATACCACCATATCAACACATAAGTAGTGTTATGGTCTATGCGACTTGGACATTGGGGAAGCAGTCGGCAATGGTCTTGCTGTGCTTGTTCTCGGCATGCTCTTTCAGACTGGAGAAGAAATATTAGTTAGGATGATGGAGAAACAGAGTAGATCGGTGGGTATTTTGGTGGACATACGCAGGGGCCTTTGTGGTCTTGAGGAAGGTAGATTTGCAGATCTGGCATTGAATATCACAAGCCTTCTCGTTCTATTTGGCCATGTTAGCAAAAGATACCAGGGATTCTAGAGCGCAGTCTGCAAACTCACCACCTTGAGCTGCGACTTGGCAGTGTTCTTGTCCTTAGCATTGCGCTCGCGCTTCTGTTGAGCCTTGGCACCCTGAAACCTCCATGTCAGCACAAGGTATCGTTTATGATGGCATCTGGATCCTCTTAGCTTACGTTACCCATGTTTGCGATTTGGACTGGTTGTCGAGAAGAGGGTGTGTTGCGTTATGTGGACTAGGAGAATTTGGTATAGACTGGCGGTGTTGGAAGGTCAAAGGTGTAAGTGAGTGAGAATTAAGAGGATGAATTGGATGCGATTATGCAGAAGAAAACCCGTAAAAACGGAAAACGGAGGGGTCACCTTTTTTTTCCCCTTAGCTGTCGCCCTTTTCGGACAGGCCGTTATCTAACCGGTCTCGGCCGCTCCATCCTGGGATTGGCATCGACGGGCATTGAACAGAGGCTACAGAGCCGAGGCAGAAACTGTATCTATTTGTGTTACAGGGCTGGTGTCACCGCCGTCTCAGAGTCGTTCTTGATTGTTCAATTTGGCCAAAGGTAGGAAATTATACTTTTACTAAGTTGCAGCTGAATACCTCATAGCCTCTAAGTGCATAACCACCTTTTGGTAGCTTTGAATACCTCGCACCACTCACCATCAACATCACTGTCAGCGCCGACCCAACCAACCGTAACTGGCAAAAGCCTCGAAACTGGTCGACCCATACGAGCCTCAACTCTCAGTGAGCTAGCTTACTCACGTCCCCGAATCTTGCTGAGTAGTGGAGAATCCTGGGGAGAGCTACTGTGCTGTGCCTTGAGCTAGTGTAGGTTCTCGTCGATCGTATTGAGCTGACCTCTGGCTGGCCTAAGCCCTATCAATTGCGAGAATCCCGGTTAGATAGAACTCAATATCATGCTTTCCTTGATCCAGCTCGAGGGTACTGCCTAGCTACGGTAGCTGAGCGGCCAACGTCTGCTTTGCCGCTGACGTTCATGGCAACGAGGATTCGAAGGATCACCAACAATACATCATCTTATGTACAATGTTTCAAATCAGGATAAACCAGGTTTAACAAGTCCTCCCTTTCTGTCAAATCAAGAAGCTCCATAATACCCGCTCTCGTCTAGATATCCAATGTCCGCCATAAACGATGCCACGTACCGCCAATGGCGCTATACAGCACAGCCTGAACGCCCGTTCTTTCAGCTTCACACCAACAACTCCGCATCCAATTCGATAGCTCGTCTGGTCATCCAAACCGAGTAAGGTATAGAATCCATCTTGGTATGCAACGCTATACGTGTAGTTGGTGCTGAGGTGAGACGGCGACTCTTGATGTTGTATAACCGGCCCTGTACAGTAGTATATAAGGCTGTTGCAAAGCACGATAGAAGATGCATACACACCATTATTGAAAACCATTACTTTTCCAGTACCCAAATATGACCCGAACCAAGTTCTCATTGTTGCGCAACAAGCTGGTTCAGGGACGGCTTCTACTCCCCGGAGACGAAGGATTCGAGGAGAGCCTCCAACGCTGGAGTCTTACCTGTATCAAGCCCGCTGTAAGTCAGCCCTTCGCGGCTCCCCAGCTACCAGCTCATCAATCAACAGGCCGCTGTAGCCCAACCCAGAACTGCTGAAGAAGCCAGTGAGGTGGTCAAGTTTGCAACATCTAGTGGCATCAAATTCAATGTCAAAGGAGGTGGCCATAGTACCTCGCAAACTTCTTGCGCTCCCTCGCCCGAAGGCATGGTCCTGGACCTCTCTCTTATGCGTGATGTCTCGGTAGACACCGAGGCAAACACTGTCTCCTTCGGAGGAGGTTGCTTATGGAAGGACGTTGACGAGGCACTGTGGCCTGGAAGCCTAGCTACCGTTGGCGGAACTGTCAGCCATACTGGCGTTGGGGGCCTTATCCTTCATGGTGGCTATGGCATCTTGTCTGGTATTCATGGCCTGGCCATCGACGTCTTGCTTTCGTGTCAAGTCGTTCTAGCCGATGGAAGCATCGTGTTCGCATCCTCCACCGAGAACGCAGATCTCTTTTGGGCCCTCCGGGGCGCCGGTAGCAGCTTTGGCGTGGTCACCCAATTCACCAGCAAGATATTCCCACAAGGCGACATCTGGGGTGGCATGGCCTTCCTCCCTCCCAGGGCTCTGCCGGCCGTGATTAAGTTTCTCAACCACTGGGGAGAGACAAACGACGGCACGCAAATCTTCCTCACAGGCTACACTTATGCTCCCCCTGGCCCAGACCCCAATGCGCCCAGGCCCCTCGTTGTCCTGGTCCAAATGGCCCAGATTGGGCCCAATCCAGAGGAAGATGGCCAGAAATATTTTGCTCCTATACTAGAGCTCGAGGCATTGATGAAGCAAGTTGGACCTATGCCATATCCTATGATCAACCAGGGCGCAGATGAGGTCTTTGCAAAGGGCAGCAGATACCTGTTTGGTGGCGCCAACTTCACTCTTCCCATGGAGCTTTCCACCGCCGAATCTATCCGTGATAAATTCACGGGATTTGTCGAGGACACGCCGGGTACCGAGGGCTCTGTTGTCATGATAGAGTGCATTCCCCAGAAAACCATCCGGACGATTCCTGTTGAGTCAACATCCTTCAACTCAAGAGGTAACTACTACAATGTTGGCATCAACTACAAGTGGATGGATGAGAGCCTTGATACCAAAATTCGCCAGTTCAATCGTGGATTCCAGAAGTCGATCCGCGAGCTTGGATACGACGACAAAGCCTTGTCAGATGGCATTGGTCACTATCTGAACTACGTGAGCACCGACACCATCTCGGCTGAAGAGGCATTTGGTTCAAACTCGAAGCGTTTGAGAGGTTTGAAGAAGCAGTATGATCCAGACAATGTCTTTGATAAGCTGTGGAAACTGGTTGGTGAGGTTGAGGATAACAACTGGATTGCCTGAGGGGCGAAAGGTGTATTTTCTCTTGCTGAATAAACTAACCAAGCAATCTTACCATAACTAGCCATTGTCTTATATATTGGGAATGAATTTAATGATATTTTGGAAAACTGTGCGGGCTTGTAGAAAGAATAAAGAGGTGAATCAACAGAGAAGCATATGGCCTTTGGGAGTATGAAAACAAGACCACTCTCTTTAGGTACGCTAAGGCTGAAAGTTTTGAGGTAAAGATTTAGTGTAAACTTAGGACCTTTATCCTAATTGATACCTAAGGTAGGTAGGTAAGGTAAGATTACCTAACTGATCTAGTTACCTACCTAAATTTCCTTGCCTCCCTTTTCCCTTGTACGGGTGTTAGCAGGCGCGATCGTGCACCGTGCGAATTGACCCATCTCCTTCCATCGCGTCGCGTTCTCCAAGACATTTCGACCTTGCATCTCCTCCTCAATCTCCATGCTCGTTTCTTGTAACACTCGACTCTCCTGCCTCAGCCTATCATTGAAGGTCGCAATAGGGAAACAAGGCACTTTCAAGTCTCTCGCTGCGTCGTTTCCTATAAGAGGACATCTTATCACTGTGTCAAATTATATCGGGACTATGGCATCCGTTTTGAGCACTACCTCTGCCAACAAGATCAGCCATGAGGAGTTCAAGCGAGTTCTTAATCAATACCCGCCTCTTATCAAAAAAGTATCAGATGAAAAGGGTGGTAAGTGAACAAAAAGGATACCAAGGATGCCATTTCATACTAATATCGGCTAATCAATATCAACCAATAGCCAAAGGTGGCCAGAGAACGCTGCAAGAACTGGACAATTATCGATACAACGATGCATTGGATACCTTCAATCCTAGCGCGAAAAGTCGCCCAATGAAGCTAGACGACATCAAGAACCTCGTGGAGTGGAAGTTGTGAGTCCAAGTCCACCCACCTGTGCCAGAATCGTACAGCTGCAGGTCAAAGCTGAAGCCATTTACTAACAAAGTTCAGACGCCATGGGAAGTTCAGACCAACTCTTATGAATCTGGTATCATCTAATGATGCAAACGATGCTCAGGAAGTTGTAAAGGAAGCTCTTGATGCTTACAAAAAGGATGCCGATATAGAAGCCGCCTTGCGTGTATTGACAAAGCTTCGAGGTATTGGCCCTGCAACTGCATCCTTGCTTTTGGCTGTTCATGATCCGACACGAGTCATCTTCTTTGCCGACGAGGCTTTCTGGTGGCTATGCTGCAATGGGAAGCAGAGCCTTATCAAGTATAATGCCAAAGAGTACCGTATGCTATGCTCCAAAGTCGACGATTTGCGGAACAGACTCGACGTGCAAGCAAGTGACGTGGAGAAAGTAGCATATGTCTTGATGAAGCAACCGGCTCAACCGGATCAATCCTATGATGTGGCACCACCGAAAGAGTCCAGGCAGATTACAGCGCCCACAGCAGCGAAGAAGGAAAAGAAGAGGAAGGCTAATTCAAATGCCAAAATAGTACAGGATGCAACCCATGAACAGCCGTCACTTCGTCGATCCAAACGGATCAAGATCTAGTGCTTCAGTCACAAGGGAAAACAAACCGACTCGACTCACGGCAACAACACCACAAAATGATTCTACACGCATTTTCTTTGCAAAAATGCAAAGCATGATGCTCACAATCCAGTACCACCTTTCCAACCGTTTTCACACTAGGTCCATGATACCAAGCTGTAAGACCAAACGGTTATACATTACAGCTAATCATTTTGATAACACACCGCAACTCACCCTAGGCAGTCAAAATGACAGCCTCAGAGGACCGGGTATCCGGCCCGTATAGCGTGTGTATCCGAAGAATACCAAGCTCGTATCCGAAGAAATTCCGCATGACGACAATTCCTCACGATGAAATCAATGACTTAACGCTCAAAGAGAACGTGGACAGTCACGCGCAGCGTTCAGGCACGGTTACGGACCATGTAAACGCGATTATAAAACAGCAATACGCCACACTGGCACCCAGAATGCCAGGTTTCCCTTCCTCGGAGAAGATGCTTGAGTTCTTACCGTTGCTGTTCCAGTAGTGTCCCTCGATTGCCACATTTACTCCAACATATATCTGTGGTTCAACTGGTGCGAGTGGCCCAGGATAGCCCAACGTTATCTTTTGTTTCCAATACCCACAATCAACTTCTCAAAGATTCTCACCATGGTTCCAAAAGGCCACCGTCATGGCCCGTCAAGTAGTATGTTTGCTCAGATTACTGAGCCCATACCTCTTCCTACTCGCTTCGCCCGAATCAAGAGAGATTTGATTGATGGGAAAGAATCTCAGATCAAGAGTTCCTGGACAAGACTGCTTGCCAAGTTAAACGCCGAGATCGACATCATCGCCAAAGCCGGTTCGGATATCTACCCATCTATTGATTTTAACGATCTCAAAGAGTCTTCAGTTGCAGACGACTTTTCTTCGAAACTGAAGGATCAAGGTGTCGCTGTTGTTCGGAATGTGGTTCCTCATGATCTGGCTACGAAATGGAAGGCAGATACCGACGCTCACTTAGGAGACCTTCAGGCTCAACGATTGCCCACCCATGATCCGCATCTTTACGGAGTTTACTGGTCTCCTGGGCAGATCAAATCTCGAGCCCATCCGAACATTCTCTATACTCAACGTTTCCTAATGAATTTATGGCACTCGTCTGACCCAGAAGCGCTTGTGAGCCCCAATTTCCCCATCAGCTATGCCGACCGCATGAGGGTCAGGAGACCTGAGGATGAGACATGTTCCCTCAGCATATATGTTGACGGAGGAAGCGTGGAGCGTTGGGAGCCGGATGGCTATGGTTCAGCTACGACTTATCAACGCATCTGGGATGGTCGTTGGGAGGATTGGGATCCGTGGGAAAGCAGCACTCGACTAAAAGTGACAAGCGATTTATACAATGGTGACGGCTCATGCAGCGTCTTCCGCATGCTTCAGGGCTGGGTCGCTTTGAGTGAAGTTCCTTTTGGCCAAGGCACCCTTCTCTTGTGCCCCATGATTCGACTCACAACTGCATATCTTCTTCTGCGCCCCTTTTTCGTGCCTAAAGAATCCTCACCGGCAAGCCCAGACTTTCTTACGCCAGAGAACTGGATCCTTGAAGAGCCACCCTCGTCTGTGATACAGGGTGCATTGCCGTCTTACCCACAGGAGCTCAATGATGCTTTGCATCCTCATCTACAGCTTCACCGGAGCATGATCCCTATACCAAAACTTGATCCTGGTGATTACCTTGTCTGGCACTGCGATACCGTCTACGCCCTTGACCGTCTCCGTCGCCCAGACATCCCTCCTACAACAATTATATATCTTCCAGCCTGTCCATTAACTCAAACAAATGCCCTTTATCTTGCTCATCAACGCAAGGGTTTTTTACATGGGGAAGCGGGCCCTGACTTCACCGGAGCCCCTACTGGCGATGTCAATGTAGGAGGAGAGCAGGCTGTTCGAGAAGTCGGCGAGGCAGGCGGTGTAGACGGCATGCGTGCAATGGGGCTATTGCCGTGGGATGAGGATGAAGCTCAAGATGACCTTGAGTATGCAGTATTGGAAATGGCAAATGGTGTATTATTCCCAGAGAAGTATGATGGGTCCTACTGAATCGTTCGTTGTTTGAAATAGGCAGAAGGCAACTAGGACTTGCAAGTTATTTGATCAGACATATCACATGGCATGGAGAACGGCATGATATTTGAATAGTGATATAGCAATCTGCATGCGAGACCTTGGTAATTGTTAGTACACAAGGCATCCAACATCCAACATCACGATTCTATACATAGAGAAATTCCTAATACAATCTCAAATAGTCGATCGTCCTGTCCACGTCCGATCGCCAATTTTGTTAAGCCAGTAACCGTTATAACGCTATTTTACATCTCCCACTTCATTTGGCTCAAGGTCTGTTGCTGTTTGTATATGCCCTGATAGGCGCTGACGCAGTCTCTTTTCTTCCGCCCAGACAGGTCAACAATAGACCAAGTGCCGATATCCTTGGGTGGGCGGGGGTCTTTTCTTTTAGAGCGACATGGAACATACACGCCTTAGATGCCCTTTCTGGACTCGCCAGTTTTTTGGGTAGCAGCATACTTGTCGCTAAGCTCATCGTAGCTCTTGTGGAGCTGCTCGCTCTGCTTCTTCAGGGTCTTGAGGTCCTGATCTTTTTGCTCAAGCTCCTTTCGGAGACGGGCAAGCTCACCGGGCTTACCGGCAACGGCAAGCTTCTCAGCCTCCTTGGTATCGCTCTTGGTACCCTCATAAGCGCGGACCTTGTCCTCCATACGCATCACCTCGAGGATCATGACGTAGGTGCGGTTAAGGATGAGCGAAAGGAAGAGGGTGAAGCCGCAAAGGTACATGTTGCGCTGGGAGTAGAACTTGCGGGCTTGGACTTCGAGGCGTTCGTGGCCCATAACGGCGGCACTGCAATCAAGTTAGTGATCTGTCCACCTGCTATGCCGTAGTTGCTTGGGATAACATACCCTCCTCCCTGCTTGGACTGTTCGGAGGCGGCAGCGAGCTCAAGCTGGACGCGGTAGACACGGTTGACACTGTCGATAAAGAGAATCAAGATGAAGACAAACGTGATCTTCATCCAGTATTGAATCTTCGCGACAACAGGGTTCTCGGAGATGAAGCTGTATATCCTGTTAGCTACACGGTAAAGACGCTTGAAGTTCGTGTTTGACGCACGTGAAGATCTTGCGCTTAACGTTGAAGGGCATGGGGACGATCAGAAGCATGAAAAGCGCCATCTCGAAGACGAGAAGCATGAAGACCTAATCGAAACAGTTAGCAACTCCATTTTCTAGGTGATTGAAGCTCTCGATAGAGGCACTAGCAACGCACGAGAGTGTAGTAGAGCGTCATGGTGACGGCGGTGACGGCGGTGACGAGGGGTAAACAAAAAGTGAAATAGAGGAAGATTGAGAGAGAGGTTCGTTTGGTCGTAGAGTTTTGTGTGCTAAGAGAAGGGGGAAAGCTTCCGATTGCGATGGTCTTCGTATTTGTATGTAAGGTGAAAAGAGGAAGAATGACAAAGGTGGTCAGTTTGGACCTGAACCTGGCAGAGCTGGGAAAGCTGTCGTGCACCTGTCTTGTTCCTTCCCGCTTTCGAATCGACAACGTCATCGCTTGTGGCTGGAGCCTACTGGACGCTAATGGTGGGATGTGGGGCATCGTCACTGCCCTGAAGCTGAAGAATTTAGTGGCTTGCATCAGTACAAAGAGGACACTAGTGCAGATCAATTTACTGAATTATGAAGACATAACTACCTACTAGCCTATTGATAACAGTGGGCATTCTTTCATAAAGATGATATCAATGCATTCTCTGTATTCAAGAGTTATTATACGTAGGTAGTCAATTAAAGAGCCTTTTACGTCCATAACATAAAATTCCAAAGCCAATTGCGTCCTTGAGACTCATATATTTTGTAACACTACTACAACGACCGTCTTGCAACTAATACCAAGTCTTCTGTTTCCCACCTAAACCCAGAAATTTCCATCCTAGTTTGTGCAAGACTGTATGTTTGCGATGTCCCCATTATCTTACAATGAAGCCAAACCACCTTGGAAGCCTATCTATATTATTGACTCCCGCTTATCCAGTCTCCGTCATCTCTTAGCTTGGCTGTTGGGCGCCGGTTTCTAACACCTCGATCAACGCGCGACCGCACAACCACGTCTTGGTCGTCGTCGTCGTCGTCGTCGTCGTCGTTGTCCTCCTCTAGTTGGCTCTGGAGCAGCCTGGATTCTTCAGTGCGTTCCTCTGAAAAAGTGATGTATTCCATGCTGTCATTCATTTCCACTGGCTGCAGCCGTTGCAGTGCAGCTGGTACGATGGTGTCTGCAGCGACGATCTGGCCCTCTTCCGGGTCCTCTCGATCTTGCGATTCCGAAGCTGAAGGATGCTCCAACATAGGAGCTGAAGTCAGCTTTCGTGGATACTTTCTCGGCCGACCACTTCCTGGTCTGGCGCCTCCTCTTTTACCGCGTGTCTTTGGATCTCCTCGTGGTTTGCCATTATGGCTCGACGCTGCTCCCTTGCCATCTTGTCTCGCTCGTTTTCGGAGTCTTGCTGCCGAATTTCCAAAATCCGAATCTCCATCTGAAGGTGTTTCCATGATAGAGGCATCAGTGCCAGTCGGGTGATACTCTTCTTCTTCTGAGTCCTCCTCAAATGGGCCCTTCTTACGCTTACGGAGTGGCTTTGGAGCGAAACCAAGCGAATCCGCCAGCATGTCGTCTTCGTCGAGCACTGCTTGAGCACGCTTCTTTCCTTTTCCGGGCTTCTTCTTATCCGTCTTTGGATTCTTCCGTGCGACCCCTTCTCCGTTGGGCCGTCGCGATCGTTTTTTACCCTGGTCAGACTTCCCTCCCACCTTATGGTCGAGCAGCTTCTTTGTCAGGTTGGGGAAGTTTTCACCATAGTTAAAGAACAACTCCTCTCCAGCCTTGATATCACGCATGGCTGTAAACTTGATGCGGTATTCGCCATTGACGTAAAGGATTCGTGGGGTGATGTTGCATCCACGCTTGTCGTTCTCTGATGCGTGGTTGATGTAGCGACTCAAATTGCCATATGTCGCAGCGTCCACCCAGATACCTTCGTTGTCTAACAGAGTGAATACGTACGAAATGTTTGATTCTTCGTCGAACACGTCGCCGCGCCTGGCCTCTCGTCGCACTCCTTCATCGTGGGTAATCAATTCACCTACATATTCGATGATGAAATCGTCCTGTGCGATATCCTCGATAGTGAATAACCCATACCCGACTCCCTCAAGTTGGCTCTCGCCCAGAGCGAGGCTCTTCGCCTGTCCTCGCTGCAGCGAACAGTTTTGACAGCCGGTGGAATGAAGAACTTCATCGTCAGCGTTCTCATGATCGGCTCTCTCAACCACGCCACATCGACCACAAACATCTGGGTCGCATTCGCGGTTCAGCTGCACACAGATACATGGCCTATCCTTTCCTTTGGAGAGGCAAGTCTTGCCTTGCGAGTGGCAGGCACAGCCTGTGAATTTGTAGGCGCAGTTTTCCACCGTACAGCCGCAGAACTTCTCGCAGAGAACACCATGCTGAACGCAAATACAGCTTTCCGAAGTACAAGGCCCTTCATGGTTACAAGGTTCCGAGAGTTCGCGTTTTTGATGTTCGTGGGTTTTGGTATGGGATTCCCAGTCGCCGATGAGCGTCTTTTTGAAACGATCATACCAGCTGACTGTCCGGATTTGCAATCTGTTTGCTGGCTCAATTGGGGGCATGGACACATTCAGCTTTTGATATTCATTAAATACGTCACTGCAATCCCGGTCAAGCAGCTGAGCAACCAAGCAGAAGGGATCTTTCGTAACCTTGCTGCGGTCGGCGGTCGTAACCGTAGATCGTAAAATAAAATGATCTTCCTCATCCCAGGGCCTCTGGATTGAGGCAGCAACAGGCCGGGGCGAGCTTCGATAGCAGTTACGTTTGCAGAGTGGGGATAAGGGGCCATTGCCATTAACTGTATCAGCTGCATTGTAGGGGAGGCGACGTCGCCGCTTCAGAGTATCCGAAAGACGGGGAAGAATCGAAAGGGTGCGCTTGCAATTCTGGGCATCGTATTCGCCGTGCTCACAGGAATGACTGAAGCAGATGAGGCAACCAAGAATTGAATAAGTTCCCAACCAATACTCGACAGCATCATGCTCGTTTTCGTGCTGTGTGCTGGAGCCATCCTTGGCTGTAGGCTTAGTTTCCATGATGCTGTCGACTGACTCATCCAAAAGCAAGACGTCGCGGAGCTCAATCTGCTTGGTTGGGGGTTGGCCCTGGTGAAAGACACGGCGGAATGCTTCCGTGAACATGTTGGCGGCTTTGTTTGCCTCGGGTGGTGTGGTGGACTCGGCAGGGCGATGCGAGTTGAGAATGTCTGATTTCTGTCGGGGCGTGATCGCATCGTCAGGTTCTCGACTTGCCATGTAGCGAATAAGAGCTGACCTATTACAACCAGGCAATGAGAGCTTGTCCAGCCAAGTGCCAAGATATAACAAGACAGTCGATGCAAACTCGGAGCGCACTGCTATGCGCACTTTTTCCTCCCGACTCATGGGCTTGAAGCCAGATTTGCGGTCAATATCCTCCAATTCTTGCAACCAAACATTGTATTTGTACTCCTCTGAGGTCTCAAGATCCCTCAAGTGGGGTACAAAGGTTAGCATTGTGTTCGGAGTAAGAATATTCTTTTTGATTTCCACGTGATGAAAGCGATATCTGGGGACACGCTCTTCATCTGTCTGGATGCGTACGATGCTGTAGTGATCCTCACGTTTGTTGTTCTTAAGCTTCGTGTGTTCCTGTTGAGAATATTAGCAGAATTCCCTGGGACTCGTTTGGGACTCAAGTACTTTGGATTTGATTCTCATCGTTTCTCCCTTCTTGGACGGGACAGGTTTGTAAGTAAGTCTGGCAAAGAGGCTTTTGCCTGTGAGAACACGGCGTTCATTAGGCTTGGTGGACTCAATGATATAAGAGGTCATGCGACTGTGTCCATCCTTGATATCTTGGCGAAACTGTGTCAGCTTTTCTGCAATAGCAGTGACATCCCATTCCTGCTTCTTAGGCGTTTGATATTTAGGAGATGCCGGTTTGGTTTGTTGCGTTGATTTTGAAATGTTTTTTTCAGGCGTGGGCGTCACCTGACGAGATGCCAAGTTGGAGGCTGTAACACTAGACAGCTTTGCCATGCTTTGGGAGTCATCAGAAGTAGCCGTAATCGTGGTCACCTTCTGGCTCAGCTTGAGTACTGAAGATGCTGGGCGTGGCAGCTCAGCAGAGGCGGAGGGTTGTTTGTCCTGGCTGGCGGCGATGGAGCTCGTAGATCTATTCAACCTGGGCGGGCTGACGGGAGCGTTGGTTGATGATGGGCGCTCACTTGAGATAGAAAGATTGGGGGTGAAGCGCGCCGTAGTAGTGTTGTTGCGATTTAGAGGCACCAGAGAATGTGGTTCATAGTCTGAATCACTGTCTCCTGTCAAGTCGATGGTGTCAGATTTTCCTCCGACGATGGCGACGAGATGATGCGAAGCCATGGTTGCGGCTGATGACTTTGCCTCAAACTCTAAGGCAAGGTACAACCGCCCGTATTGGTAAGGAAGGCGAACTGCCAAAGGTCTTCCTAGAATTGCCCCTCTATAGGTACCTAGCAACTGCTACCATCCTGCACAAGAGGAGTCGCTGATGGACACCAAAAAAGGGGGAAGAGAGAGGAAGATAGGTAAGGGCTGCAATTGGTGCTGATGTTGCTGTGGAGAGCACCTTTGTAGATAATAAATGAGAGAAGGAAACACGACTTTGTCGACCCAGCCAGAGAGAGACGCGTGTGGACAGTTTAAATGTGCAAATTCGACAGAAAATAGGAGCGAAAATGCGCAAAAGAGGTCGAGGAAACCAAAGACACTTAATACCAGAGAGTAAGATAATGGTATCATATACGACCGGTTGGTACAAAAGACGCGAGTGCCCTCAATTGTCAGTTTGTTGTCGCTCGAACTCAAACCAAGACAAATAATTAGGTAGGTAGTTGAATGAGTGAATGAATGTCAATTGCACGCGTTGAGGAGTCTACAGGGGATATTGACAGGGGGTCGCGTTCATTAATCCGGCTTAGCGTGGTTGCATTGGTCATTAAGCTAAGGTGGAGGGCGATTTTATTTGTTCCCCTCTATGAAAGCGAACCGCCATGGCACTGTTTTGTTATAATTGTAGACTCCATCCCGCTTAAATATGAGTTTGACACATGCCATACTCTATCATAGTCGTTGATAAATGTCTTGAGGCTACTCAAGTATGGTCTGTCAGACTATCATAGAAGCTCAGTATGTTGTACACCAACCACTACCTAGTGACAGGGCAATCGCAGAACATCCAAACCAAGAGGATCATAGATAATAGCATAGAAATTCGGATAGCATAGATAGGTTATTTGATTTTACAAACATATTCCTTTCGTTATCTATTTTCTAGAGTTATGATACATCTTGGAGGAAGTAGGGTCTCACGTGAGGATCACTATGTGGAAGGCTATAATATATCGGAATTGCCGGATGCTAAACTGCGATCGAACTGGTCACTAAAAACAAGCAAAAGTCGACGTAATTAAGACATAGAAAGTATTGTCTTGGCTCCGGCAGTCTAACAACATATACTTGGCACTACATTGAAGCTTTTGATAGCCAATTACGTCCAAACCTTTCTGTATCTTATTCAATACAAATACCGGACTTGATATCATTTACACACTGCGCAGCCTCGTCAGATCAGTCCATACTGCTTCGAGAAAGTACTTTCAGCTTCGACAAAGACCCTGTTTCACGAAACGACTGACATCAAGATCGGAACTAACCCAACCACAACATGTGAAAAAGGCCCTTGTGGTAATTCGGTTTCTGAGCTGCCTCAATTACCCCTTGTCTCCTTTATCTGTCGGGCTGGAGACTGCCGGAGGATCGCTCAGTTTTAGAGCCCGTTCACCCACCCACTGACCTCCAAAAGACCCCAAACTTGTGCCTCGATATCGTCATATTTCATCTTAGACACCCACTAGCGTTGCGCTGGATTCGACCAAAGCTTGGTGGCCGTGAACCGCATCCGGGATGGGCAGTCCAGCTCTAGGGGGGGGGCCTCTCCGGATGCACAGGTGAGGATCCTTGGCGGAGGCACGTAGAATGCAAGACGTAGACCTGAGACACGCTTGACGTAAGTAGCAGTACATCGAGTAATGCTGCGATCACCAGGGGCGGCGGTGTAGACATACACTAGACGCTAGCGTCCGTCTGTATCGAAGACCTCACTCACTCGTTCTAACCAAAGTGGAGTCTTGATGACGTCGCTCTCAGCTCCCGCATCAAAAAAGGTGACGATCTTGGTTCTCCGCAGCAACAAACACCACCAGAGCCCGAGCCCAAGCCTTGCCCTGTTTCTGGCCTCCCTCATATAACGTTCCCAGCAGCCCGGCCACGATCTTCTCTTCGTGCTTTCTCCGACATCTTATCCTTGCTTGATTCTCAGCTCTGCAGCTGTGATCTCCATCTCCGTCTCCAACCCACGTTAATCCCCACCTGATATTATTTATTCCCTGCCTGTCCTTGCTGGACCCTTTTCTTGTCATCCATTCTCAGCTCCACCGTTCGTCGCATTCATAAACAACAACATTCATCATGCATCGCACCTATTCTATGCGCCAGACCCGGGCGCCTACTGCCTCTCAACTACAGGTGCGTGTAATTGAAGCTTATGACGCCACCACTCAATGCGACAGCAAAACTGACTTTGAGCAGAACCCCCCGCCACCTCCGTCGTCGACAAAATCCGGCCGCCTCTTCAAGAGCAGCTTTGGTAAGCTAGCATCACGCCACCTCGACTGTCAATTCCAATGGAACTAACAAGATCTTCCGTGTAGGACATGCCCTTCGCCGCAATGCTGGCGGTGCCTTCGGCCCGGACTTGGCCAAGAAGCTCTCCCAGCTGGTCAAGATGGAGAAGAATGTGATGCGAAGCTTAGAGACCGTTGCCCGTGAGCGAATGGAAGTTGCTGTATGTTCCCAATGCCCCAATCCTCCGAAACCTCAAGACTAACTTGACAACAGCAACAACTATCCATTTGGGGCGAGGCCGGTGACGAAGATGTTTCCGACGTTACCGACAAGCTTGGTGTCCTCCTGTACGAGATTGGCGAGCTCGAGGACCAATATGTCGACCGTTACGACCAGTATAGAGTTACTATGAAGAGCATCCGCAACATTGAAGCTTCGGTTCAGCCCAGTCGTGACCGTAAGAACCACCCAACACCTAAATGGCGTATTGTCTACTAACTCCAACTCAGGCAAGCAGAAAATCACTGATCAGATTGCCCAACTCAAGTACAAGGAGCCCAACTCTCCCAAGATTGTCGTCCTCGAACAGGAACTTGTTCGAGCTGAAGCCGAGTCTCTTGTTGCTGAGGCTCAGCTTTCCAACATCACTCGAGAGAAGGTGAAGGCTGCCTATACCTACCAATTCGATGCCCTCCGTGAGCATTGCGAGAAGGTTGCCATTATCGCTGGCTATGGAAAGCACCTCCTCGAGCTTATCGATGACACCCCGGTCACTCCCGGCGAGACCCGCCAGGCCTACGACGGATATGAGGCTAGCAAGGCCATTATCCAAGACTGCGAAGACGCCCTGACGAACTGGGTTACTTCCAACGCTGTCGTTTCTTCCAAACTCTCTACCCGCGCCCGTACTCTGTCTCAGCGACGTCGTAACAACATCCGCAACCGAGGTGAGGGCCACGATCTCTCCGGTCAAGATGTGCCCTTGAACGATGGCAGCTCCTGGACTGCTCGGGATCGTGATCTCGACAGCGACGACGAGGAGGAGGAGGAGGAAGATGCGCGAGGCTCCATTCTGGACAGCGATGGCGGTCTGAACGGCGAGTCTCGTGGGCGCACACAGGAAGCTGTTGCCGCATAGAAAGTGCTCATAATTAGTGTGACAAAGCACGGAATTCAGGCTATGTGAAAGAGGGCAAGAGTGTGTCCTGCTTTCCGCACGTTCGGTAGTAATGATGGGAACGCAATCTTGGTTGTACAAGGCGTTGTGGGTAGCTTTAGGCTGGACGGGTTGCAAAAGGCTGAATGGGTACGATAACTTTCTTTTGCGGTAGCCTTGTTGTATTTTTAATTGATTAATATTATCTCTGTATCCGCTACATCATATGACGTTCCGATTCCTCATTTGACTCGCAAACTCCTCAACTTCCATCTTGGCAATGTGCTCCCCGGGTATGACAACCAGACCCAAGTAGCGAGATGTCATATCGACCTTGACAGTTTCTCCATCTGCTTTCTCTGCTGCCTTTTCACGCTCCCTTGAAGATGGTTTCCGGTATTCATAAGTGTAAGCAAGCACGATATTCTTGTCCTTTTGGAGTCAGGTCAGTCGTTTACAACCAAGGCTCAACAGCTGTAGGGTATTGAAACATACAGGGTCGGTGCATTTTAGAGCGCCCCAGAACAACCGACCGTCGGAGGTGTACACGCGAAGGTTCTTGTTTAGAATACTGCTGAGGTATCCCCTAGCCTCTTCAGTGTCCATTTCTACTCAAGAAGGGTTGGTAGCCAGGGGGTTGAGTGTTGTAATTGTGGTATTGGTGAAGACGTGGGAAATGCGATGTCCATTGATTTTAAGAATAGAAAGGTTAGCGGTAACGGATTAGCGGCGATATGTCGGCCCCACGCTGACGTTATAGAAGCTCGATGGTGAAGGCAACCGTGAACCTCTGGTTGTTTTTTTTAGATCTTAGACTTTCCCTTCTCATCATTTTTATGTCAATCCAATTGTAGACGTCGGCCCTCCCTTTTCTACGCATCAACAGACAATGATCATTACTCTCATCAGACGAGGGCGTTTCCCTTAGACACAAGGCCTTGTGCCTCTCCCTATCATACGGACTTGTACTGAATTCACGGTCATAGCCTGTCATGGGTGTGACCGGTCTATGGACAGTTGTTCAGCCATGCGCCCGACCGACGAACCTCGCGACTCTAAATCGCAAGCGACTCGCAGTTGATGCCTCGATTTGGATATATCAATTTCTCAAAGCTGTGCGCGACAAGGAAGGCAATGCGCTGCGCAACTCGCACGTCGTCGGTTTCTTCCGTCGCATATGCAAGCTGCTGTGGTTTGGTATTCAACCAGTATTCGTCTTCGACGGTGGCGCACCAATTCTAAAAAGACAGACGATCCAGCATCGAAAGCGAAGACGCGAAGGGCGTCGTGAAGATGCCGTTCGAACGGCTGGTAAACTGCTAGCGGTGCAAATGCAGCGCATTGCGGAAGAAGACCATGATCGCAGGCGGAGAGATCGAGAACGTGATATATCTGCCCGGGAAGAGCAGCAACAAGAAGCCATTCCTGATGCCAGTCAACTTGTTTACGATGACGAAGCTCTTCTATCTCAAAATGAGAGACAGAAGGGAAGAACATTTCGAAAGCAGGACGCCTACCATCTCCCCGATCTGGACGGTGGCGGTATCGCGGCAATGGGAAAGCCAGATGATCCGCGAATCATGAGTGTAGAAGAGCTGGAAGAATACGCGCGCCAGTTCCATGACGGTGAAGATATCAACCTTTACGACTTCAGCAAGATCGATTTTGATGGCGAATTCTTCAAGAGTCTGCCGGCTCCTGACCGATACAATATTCTGAATGCAGCAAGACTCAGGAGTCGACTGAGAATGGGTCTCAGCAAGGAGCAACTGGAAGAAATGTTCCCAGATCGCATGGCCTTCTCCAAGTTCCAGATCGAAAGGGTCAAGGAACGTAATCATCTGACTCAACGTCTCATGTATGAAGTCGGCATGACTGGCACCGACCTGACACTTGGGGTAAATGCACGAGTTGCTGGCGAAAAGAACAGAGAGTATATCCTTGTAAAGAATGAGGGTGCTGAGGGGGGATGGGCTTTGGGTGTAGTCAGCAGAGACAAGGACGTTGGAGAGGCACATAAACCTATCGACGTGGATTCCATTCAAGTTCAATACCAATCCAAGGAAGATGAGGAGGAAGACGAGGCAGATTTTGAAGACGTTCCTATAGAGGGTCTCAATCGACTCCCGAAACCTTCTGCAGCACAGGCTGCTAGCTACCAAGCAGCCCACGCTATAGCGGCACGACGGTGGCAAATATATGGTAACCATCGTCAAGAGTCCTCCCCGCAGGGCGAGGAGTCGCTCTTTGTAGGCGGGAATATCGGGAATACAGATGCGCTGTTTGAACAACCACCCGAAGCAGCGCAGCACGAGGAGGAAGAGGATGACCTCAGCCGTGCAATAGCTATGTCACTACAAAATCAACATGGAGTTGGACAAGAGTCAGATCATGTGGAGGAGTTCGAGGACGTTCCCATGGAAGCTCCTAAATGGACACAAAAGTCGGTTGACGCACAAAAGCCCATCACAGCCAAAGGAGGCTCTATGATTGCTCATATTGTTAATAATAGAGCAAGCGCTGCGGTGCCTAGGCGCCAAGAGTGTGATACCGCTGCCGATAGCGACAGTGATGAAGATATGCAGACAGTGCTTGCAAAAGCCAGGATGAAAAAGAAGCCTCAGCCAAAACCGAAGTTTGTACCCGTCGTTGAGAACAAGAAAAACCCATTTGATGGCCCGCTGCCGTTCCCGAAACTTGACTGGAGCTCTTCACTATTTGGAAAGAAGCAAGCCCCAGAAGCTGGACCAAGCAAGAAACCTGAAGTTGCGGATGAAAACCCAACTGTTCTCAATGACGAAGATGACGACATGGCTGGTGGGTTTGAGAGAGAACTGCAGGATGAGAATGCGCCTAGACCCTTGCCGCCATGGCTAACTGATGACACCGATATCCGGGAGTCGCTCAAGAAGCAGCAAGAAACAGAGCGTGAGATCAACAACGCAGACAGGCAGGCAGCTGAAGAAGCGGAGCGGCTTTATCGCCGCAAGATGCAAGATCAGCTGATCCACATCGACTCTTCCTCAGATGATGGTGGTAGTGATATCGAGGTTTTGGAAAAACCGCCATCACCAAAGAAGCCTGCCCAGAAAGAGCCCATTACCATCGATGCGGCAGATGAGACTGAGAAGATCAAGGAATCTTTTCTTCAAACTGAAGAGCCAGAATCGACAGAGGAAGCTTCAGCTGTGGCATATGAGCGAGAGGATCCCCTTGAAGTTGTAGAGAAGGCCAAGGAGCCATCATCTGAAGTAGAAGCCCAAGGGCTTGCGGATCGTACTGTGGAAGAACGAACTGCACATCCAACACAAGAAGATGAGGACAAGTCTCGAGAATCAGAATCACCTGAGCCAGAATTTGAAGATGTGGTACCCACCAATGCTGTGGCCGCGGCAGAAAAGAGTTCCACACCTATCTTTGAGGAACTTCCTTCGATCGGTGATCCAGCTATAGAAGGAAACCAAGACCTTGATACCGACGACGATGGGCTTTTTGACGACGTGGAGTACGACGAATTCAGTGATCCTGGTGACGAAGAGCTCATGGCACAAATGGCCGAGGAAGCCGAAGAGCATGCCCGTTTCGCCAGTGAGCTCAATAACAAAACGGCCGAGCAAAACAAAGAAGATTATGAAAGAGAACTGCGCGCCCTACGAAACCAACAGAAGAAAGACCGTCGAGACGCAGACGAGGTCACTCAAGTCATGATTACTGAGTGCCAGGCTCTCCTTCGTCTATTTGGTATTCCTTATATCACCGCCCCTATGGAAGCTGAAGCTCAATGTGCCGAGCTCGTCCGTCTAGGACTTGTCGATGGCATTGTGACTGATGATTCGGATACATTTTTGTTCGGTGGCACACGAGTGTATAAGAACATGTTTAATAGCAACAAATTTGTTGAGTGCTACTTGGTGGGCGACATCGAAAAGGAGCTCTCTCTGTCTCGAGAGCAACTTATCTCTCTTGCGCATCTGCTGGGCTCTGATTACACTGAAGGATTACCAGGTGTCGGTCCTGTAACAGCTGTTGAAATTCTCTCTGAGTTTCCTGGCACGTCTGGACTAGAGAACTTTCGCGAATGGTGGAGGTCGGTGCAATCGCAGACACGCCCTAAGGATGCTGATGTCTCGACACCTTTTCGCAAGAAGTTTCGCAAATCTCAAGGTACCAAACTCTTCTTACCACCGGGCTTTCCTAACCCGGCGGTTTATGATGCATACCTACATCCGGAGGTTGATGACAGCAATGAGAATTTCCAGTGGGGTGTGCCAGATGTAGAGGGACTACGGCAGTTCTTGATGGCTACCATTGGCTGGAGCAAAGAACGTACGGACGAGGTCCTCGTACCAGTCATCAAAGATATGAACAAGCGAGACCGCGAAGGCACACAAAGCAACATCACCAGATTTTTTGGTGGGAGTGTTGGAGTTGGAGCTAAGGAGGCATTCGCACCAAGACAGAAAGCGCAGGGAAGCAAACGTATGGCTGCAGCGGTAGATCGTCTGCGAGCAAATGTCAACGGCGAAGAGCCAAGGGGCGTTGAGAACGGAGGAAAGCGAAAAAGAGCATCAAGGAGGAACGCAGCTGCTCCGGTGGATGAAGAGGAATATGCTGAAGAAGTTGACGACGAAAGAGATGAAGAGCCCGCAAGCAGAGGGCGTGGCAAAGGTAAGAGAGTGAGAGCATCATAGACGATGATGACTCTATACCAAAGAAGGCTATTTTGAACTACCACAACTATCAAACCTACTAGGAATTTACTCACAAGTACCTAAATATATATGTAGTTTCAATTTAGAATATTGAACACTTTCGTGGAATCTTCACTTTGGGACAGATCAACACATTTATAACAAAATTGGCGAGTCAAAGGATGGTCCCCGAAGCAAGATATATAAAAGAAACGCTGGATAAGGGGATTTGCTAGAATTTGGGCTGAAAAAACATATGAGTAAGTACAGGATTTCATGGCACTCGGAAAAGCCCTGTCCATTGTTACTTGAACCCCCTCGTTCTTCTCATGTAACTGTCAAGATTCGCTGCTTTTCTCTTCTTACATCTTCTAGTGGTATCATATGTCAAACGAGAAAGAAGAAACTCAAAAAATAAGAAACGAGGCCAGAGAAAAATGAAGAAAGCAAATCAGCGTCGGCTGGTATTAAACGTGTGCAAGGATTGCGAAATGTGTCTCGTAGATGTGTCACGTCGTCGCGATTGTTCGTATAAAGGACAGACTTCGTCCATGCTGGCAATGAAGGAAGGGCATATTACGATTCCACCTCGGGCTGAGATCGCCCGCCTCGCTGGAAGTTACCTAATGGCGGGTGGCATTAGCCTGAGGACCATTTGTGCCCTCCATGTTGTTCGTTAACTCGGCTACACGAGCCTTAATGCGGGCAACACGAGATTCAATAGCTGGAATATCCTGTCAGTTTACTGCCCAGTAATAAGATTCCCATGCAGACTTACTCTCTTCTCCACTCGTATCGTCATCGCCATCTCCAGTTCTGTTGCTGTTGCTGTACGATGGCCGAAGCTGATCATCAGGGCGAGTAGCGGCCCTGTCAGCAGCGTTCTTTCGAATTTGTGCCCACCGGTCTTGAACTCCTGGGCCGGCACTGTGACTCAGCTTCTCCTCAGGCTGCGCTGGGCCTCCAATCTGGGGGGAATGGCGGGGTGATCGAGGAATAGGAGGAGGCGTTGCGTCGCCTTCATCATCCGAATCAGGAGCAAAGGCTGGTTGGTCTTCAAGAGGGCCTTGGTTGAACTGAGGGACAGCCTTCCGGGCAGGAGCCGAGTCCTTAGCACTGAGAGCTATCTGTGCCTGGTCGATAGTGGGCTCCGCAATATCCTGGTTCTTCTGAGGTGTATCGACTCGCTGCACAGGTTCCTCCATTGGTGTCACAAACTCAGCAGCGGGTGTGGGGGTAGGCATGTCAGCCTCATCTGCTTGTTCGGGTTGAGGCACTGGAACGCGCTGGATAGCGGCTGCAGGCTCAGGTGTGTCGGCTGGAGTAAGGGGTTTCTGTGCCTGGGGCTCTGGGGTTGCTTGGGTCTGGCGGAGGAACTCATGAACATTGGCGGCAGCGTCATCAGGCAGTTTGGAGCTTCTGTTCTTGCGGAACAACTTGCGAAAACCGCGGTTCTCCTTTTCTGCCTTCTGAAGTTTCTTCTTCTTCTTGTTCTCGGGGCTTGAAGGAGTAGGAGAAACCATGTTCTCACGGGCCACGTCCTGGTGCGCCTCGTCCTTAGGAGGCGGCACAGGGCTAAGAGGGCTGGCGGGAAGCACTGGCTCAGGCGTGGGCTCTTGGACGGGCTCTGAAACCGGCTCGGGGGTTGGTGTCTGAACAGGCTCAGGCTGTGGCTGGACCTCGACGGGATGTTCTAGTTGAGGGAGGGGTTTCCTCGTTGTCTCGTTCAAAGTGGGCGAGAAAGTAGGCGACATGATCGGCGATGGCACGTCCTTAACGGGCACCTGAGGAGGCTGTTCCGGAGCTTGTGTGCCACTGTTTGAAGCAGCGTCACCATTCATGCTCTCAGATAGAATTGGCGATACCATAGTTCCACGACCCGCATTGTTGTTGGCCATGTACAAATCCTTAATCGTCCCCTTATCATACTTGGAAACCCATTTCAATGCTGATGAAGCCTCCCCAATGATTGTGGGCTGAAGGGTGAGAACACTGTTAGTCTTCTCTGCCATGAGCTCAGCATCAGTTCGGCCCCGTCGTTGGTACAAGGGCTGTTGAGCTAACTTCTTTCCTTGCTGTTCCTGCGCACGAAGCTGCGCGGCCTTGGCTTGGATTCTGGCGTGAGTATCGGGACCTATGCTGGCCTTGCTGGTGCCCTGGCCAATGTTCTCGACCGACTTATTAGCTGTCGACTTCCGCCGGCCGAGGCCCTTTCCACGTTTTGTCCAGCTAAAAAGACCCTTCTTCTCTGCAATGTATGCACCCTCCTGAGGTTCAGGAGCTGCACCGGCAACCATTTCTTCCATTACAAGCCAACGGCCACTAGTAATCTTGGTTTCGATGACGGCACATCGTCCGAAGGCCGACTTGCGCTCTGCAGTCTCCTCAGGGGCAAGACTGGACATCCAAACCCACCAGAACGAATCGTCCAGCAAAAATGTTGCAATACTTGCGAGCTCCCCAGGCTCAAGCGAGTGATCATGTTCAAGCCTTGGTCGATGCGATTGAGAGCTTTGTTGTCTCTGGGTTTCGAGAGGAGGCAGAACCTTGTCAGGGGGTAGAAGCAAGTTTGACCGAGCAGGCTGGTTTTCATCCACGAAACCCGAAGAGAGAAAATCGGCCCAAGACGGGGTCGTCGGTCTACCGAGTCCGTTGCCAGACGCAGGGGTTCTTCGCAGAGCGGGGGGCTGGCGTTTGTATGTCAAAGCACTATCGTCGTCGTCGTCGTCCTCATCCAGTGTAGAAGAGAAGCCAATATCCTCGAATCGTGACCAGGAGGCGTCGCGCAAGCTTGTAGAGTGCTTTGAGCTTGAAGCTTGTGACTGATTGGCACCAGAAATAGCCTTGAGAACTCGGCGGCATTCGTCCGTCAAGGCCTGCACAGGGTCGTCGTACTCGGAAAACTCTTGAAGTGCGCGGTCCGAATCACGATATTGAAAGTGGTTCGCTCTCCGAAGGAGCGCAAAAGGAGTTGGTGATACAGTATCCACAATCATGACAACCTTGTTTGTGGTTGACATCATAAGAGAAGGTCGCTGAGGAGGATACTCGGTTTCCTGGAGTAGTTTCTGGAGGGATCTGGGAAGCATCGTAATGCCCGTGACATTATGCTCCGGTGAGAGGGATCTAAGGAAAGCGAAGAACATATGGCTTGTGGCATCGGCGGCACTAGTTTCTGGATAAGCAATCGCGAGCATCACAAGTCTCAGGGGCACTTACCGAAGCCAAGCATCATAGCCTCCTTCAAAGCCCTTGTTAGTATCTTTATGTTCGAATGCCCACCATGCTGCCATTCGTGAAAGCTTTCGTCCACCCAGGCCATTGGATTTCCCGTGCGCTGCAACAGCGGCCAGTAGGTCGAAGAAGTCGAAGATAATGCGCTGACGGGCACCATTCTCAACACTGATAGGAATGAACGTCTTGAAAGAGTCTCGGGCCATGTTCGAGTCTATAGCGTAAGTTAGTACAGCAGGGAAATCTAGATCGAGAAGCGCATACCAATTTCTCCCACTTTGAACAGCTCATACGCATCCCAACCAACGATACCCCCCTGAATGCGACTCCAACACCACTTGGCAACTCCAGAGACCACCTATCTCGATATTAGTTGCGATCATGCTCCTCTTTCCGCATATTTACTAACCATAGGTTCTGTCATACGGAGTTCTTGTGTCAATTGTTCGCCCCGTAAATTGGCGTGGGATTCGAAGAAATGGCGAATAAAGGAACGAACAGCGCTGGGATCGGAGGTGGGACGGTATGGCAACAAGAGGAAAGGGTGGTCGAGACCTGGTACGACATGGCGATCAGCATGCTGTACACATCAAGATACATATTATGTATTTCATGTAATAGTCGACATACCTCGAGCTTTGAGCTCTTCTGTGCAACATCGGATTAACTCGTGAACTTCTTCAGGCTCAACATATGTGCGTGCCCAGGCGTCTGTCCATTGTGGTTTTTGTGGCAACTGCTGTGTAGAATCGTTTGCGCCTTTCTTTTTGGACTTGCCATCCTTGCCCTTGAGGCGAGAAAAAAGGCCTGCCATTATGGGTGATAGCTATAGAATGATAATTCGAACCGAGAATTAAACGAAACCGCAGCGAAAATCCCATGCGCTGGATATAGGAAAAGTGACGTCGGGTCGAGTCGAAGCGGATGTCAAATAAAGGGGCGGTGATCTTTCAGGAGATACCTTAACTAAGGTAGCAGTTAGGTAGGTATTCGTGATAATCTCCCCAGCTGAAGTTATAAAAAGCAAGGTTTTGGTTGTTTGTCGATAGGAGAATTGAAAGTTAACGAATCGAGGACCGAGAACCTTTTGGTGAAGAGAATTAGCAGGAATAAAAATGATGACGATGTCGCTTGTTGAAGATGCTGCTTGCACGCAGAACAAGGCGAGACGTGTAAGTCAAGGAAGGTGGGCATCGGGCAGTTTTGATGCGCACCTGCGGCAGATGAGCCAAGTTGGGTGGGCGTACAGATAAAATTAGTAGGGGACCCTTTTTCCCCTCTGCACCTCAGTTATTCAGAGGTTAATACAGAGATCGGCTACTGGGTATCGAAACGAAACAGAGAAAGAAAGAAAAGGAAAAGGAGGGGTTCAAGAAGCCAGGGTTCAGAGAAAATAGATGAATATGGAAAAAATGGAAAGTAAAGTTGAATCATACAAGAGGAGAAGGTAAGGAGGAGAGAAAAAGCGATTCTCTAGTCTAGATGAGACGACAAAATGAGAATTGTGAGGGTGACAGTGGGATGGGGGGACGCGCTCAGGGGGCGACTGGGATGCGTGACAAGGTTCATGATGGACTGAATGGGATTGGATTGGATGGTACGTACAATGGAAAAAAGAACAAGAGCACTAAGATTGGGAATTGGGCTTCTCGCTGGGATGAGAGGATAGAGAGCATGAACAAGAGGACATGGGGCGGGTAGGGGGTTTGGCAATATGGATGTGATGGGCGTGCATAGATTGAGTTATCATGGAGATGAGCAGTTTACAGATCCAACAATGTTTAACAATGTGGCTGAATTGAATGAGTTGCTTAGTTGACAGTTGAATTAAATCTACAGCCTCTTATTGTAACAACGGCCATGCTGTGCAACACGATATCTTCAGAGCCAATACACAACACTTGATTGTACACTATAACAATGAGGCTGAGAGTCATGACACACGAGTTGCAAAGCAATTCATTGCCCTCAGCCTTGAGTTTCCTGGCCCCTTCCAGTCCATCTCAAGGGTCCTTTAGGCAAGAAAAGAGTTTCTTATTCTGGGGGCACTTGATTGTTCAGGAGACTCTTCTGAGGATAATTACTTCACCTAACCTGAGGATATCTCTACTCTATAGACCAATCATCACCATCTGATCATGTCATTTCCCTAATAATCGCAACCTTGATTTCTCTGCCGTCCCTCGAACAGAAATTATGAGAGTCACAGAAAGGTACACACCAAACACAATCATTGGATCAGCTAGCACTAGCAAACGGGACTCAGCCGTTGCACAACCCAAGGCTTTACTAGACGAGTGGATCTCCACGTTCCTTAAAGTTCTGCTTTTTAATTACATCGAGCAAGCGGGCTGCCCGTGTAATTAATTAATTGGATGGCCTCATCGACACCAGCGACCTTTTATCGCACCAGCTTGCTCCGGTCACAGTTTCACCGGTCGATAAATGGCTTGTAGAACCCTTCAACACAGATCATATCGCCGATAGTCTCTGAATATGCAGGTGACTTGAGTTCCTGGCAGCATATTCAGTGGAGGTTAAGCTTCATCAAACGAGATCCAACTTGGGATGATGGACAGGGGTAATTACCGCCAGTGGCCCCTACAGGCGTGTCATCTTGGCGCCATGGTTGGACGCCAAAGCCTTTAGCTCATCATGTTTCCTGGGCCCAAAGATATGAGCAGCCAAACGATACGCATTTTCTCTTATTGCGCTTTAATGCTATCGAGCACTATGGCGGGTGGCTCGCCCGCCAACGTTTCGTAATTCCCGTGCCTCTTTTAGAGCTCCATTTCCCTTGGAACTAGAGCGCCGCAACCATGACCTCTTCTGTTTCTCGCTCCCCTGCCAATAACAGCGCTGCTATCAAGCAGTCTTCAGCCTAGCTCCACGTCATGAGAGGCAATAACTGCCCTTTTCCCTTACTTATTCCAGAAAGAGTCGCCCTCGGCCGATTGAATTGCTTCTTTGCGCTCTAGCTCATGGTTGAGCTGATCTCTCATCTGGGACATTCCATGTTTTGCCAGGAACTTGTCGCTTACAACGGGTTCTGGATCACGAACGTGGAGGCTCCTCGGCTTTGAAGAGTCCAAATATAGCCGCCATTCTGACTTCTTTCCTAGCTTCTGAAGCTGTGGTCCAATGGCTGCACCTGTACCAGTAGCTTGGCCATCCGCCAGGCTCATGGGTGTGAGTTGGCATCGCCAGCGCATCCTCATCCCACCCTCTCCAGGCGAAGCCACTACTTGGAAGCATCTTCGAGTGGTTGTCTGGCAAGAGCCTCCGAGATCGACGTGATGAGTTGGCAGTTACTTACGCAAGATGGCGAAAGATAATTTATATGTTTGACATGCAGATGAATTGTGATGCACAGTATAGTATCTTTAAGGTGAGGCTCTACTGTCAGATTGATGTCTCACAAATTGGAATGTAGATTTTTCAACCTGTCTCAGCTTTATCGAAACCCTTGCTGATTGTAAACCCTTGGGTTAGATGACCTAATGGCATAAGTCAGTGCAGAGGCTGTTCCCGTTGTCCGTCATGGATCCATGATCTGCCTCATGATAGCTCCGAAACCCTGTTCGCTGAAGGCCATCTCAGGTTAACATGTGCTTTCTCTTCCTTGGATACACGCTCAGAGGCCACCGATGTTTGTAAGAACTGGTATCTGCCTCGATCGGCTCAGCTACTCGCGCAAGATGGCGGCCTGTAGTGATGGACAATATCTCGCATCAACTTATCGCCAAACTTAACTCATCAAAGAGTCCCCTAACCTTATGATAATTTACCTAAATCTTTTTTCAATTAGGATCGAGCCCTAACTTTTACTGCCTCCCCTTAGTAGCCAGTTTGTGAAGAAAAGCACAAAACCTTGCCACATCTTGGTACTTATTCTTTACCAGACATAGAGACATGAGATCGCCTCATTCTTCTTGAAACGAAAATGGGTCTTCAGCTTCGGCCTCGCCTTCGAGAACGATACCCAGATGAGAGCAGGCTGGCGGACTGAATAGCGGGGATGCCATGACAATTTCTTAAACACGGACCTTTCTCTTGACCGTGAACATGATACGATAAAAGTGTTGAGCATCAGATATCAAGGATCTACCTCAAACCGGAACTCTCAGTCCCTTCCGGCCGCGCCCTGATTTCCGAAACAATCTATCACTTTATGCGTCAGGTTGTGGGGAGTTGCACCAGGTGAGGATCACGTATTGAGCATCATAAAATTCCGTATTCATCCATCCTGTAAACCTTTCCCAATATCCATCCATGTACATAGATTCCCGAGGCTGATCCTACATTGACCCCTGTCCCAGAACCGAAAACTTAATAGCTGAAAAGCTGTCCCTACGGTTGCATGCCAATTACCTTTCCCTTGGTGCTGAACGCCGTCATAGCACATACACTCCGAATTCGAACAATTTCAACACTACTTTTCTTTCTCTTTCTCCTCTTCCTCGGCCAATCTGAGGGCCTCTTCGAGAGCTTCCTCATCTTCGTCGAAGGCATCGTTCTCCTTGTCCTCCTCAACCTTCTTCGCCACCTCAGGCTTGGCCTTCTCGATGACCTCGGCCTTTTTCTCAGCAGACTTAGCCTCTTTGATATCGGCTTCCGTCGCTGGAGCTTTTGTGGAAGTGCCAGGCCCAAGTGCCCAGTCAATCTCTCCTTCGGGTCCATATCGTGTGACCAACCAGTCGTTGGCTTTTCTGAAATGACCGCAGTCAAAGAAACCCCTGGAAGCACTAAGAGGGCTAGGGTGGACACTCTGTAGTACAAGATGCTTGACGCGATCGATCTTCTGGACTCGCTTGCCGGCTGGTGTTCCCCAGGCCATGAAGACAACGCCCCTTTGTCTCTTTTGAGCCACTAGATCAATGACTCGCTGTGTGAGCTTCTCCCATCCTCGATTGGAGTGCGAGTTGGCCTCATGGGCTCGAACTGTAAGGCAGGTGTTCAACATTAGAACACCACGGTCTGCCCAAGGGGTGAGAAGACCTCCTCGGTTTGGCGGTGGCTCGAACGTAGGATAGTCTTTCTTCAGAGCAATATACATGTTCTTGAGCGAGGGTGGCGCAGGAGTCGGAGGCCGGACGGAGAATGCCAGTCCGTGAGCCTGATTATCATTGTGGTAAGGATCTTGACCAACAATGACAACCTTGACATTGCTGAAGGGAGTATGACGGGACCTATAAGCCATATGTTAGGAGCTCCCACAGCTGATAGAAAGATGGGTTGTCCTTACCATGAGTAGATATCGTTTCTAGGTGGGAACACCTTGCGACCTGAGCTGATTTCCCGATCCAAGAATCGCTTCAGGTCCAGGAACTCCCTTGTAACAAGATCATCTTTGAGATGCGCCAACCAGCTTTCGTCAAGAGTATCGATTTCGAGCTGCAAGAGCTCTTTCTGCTCTGGCTTCAAAGAAGCCACCCACTTGGCCTTATCAAACTTGGCGGCTGGTGCAGGAGCAGAAGCACCAGCACCAGCAGGTTTAGGAGCTGCTCCGAAGAACGAGGCAATGTTGCCATTAGCTTTAGGTTTCTTCGAATCGTTCCCGGCTGAGGCGCCTGCTTTACGTTTGAGGGTCGACATGGCGATAGCTTGTAGGTGGAGACTGATGGTGGGAGGTGGATGCACGATGAGCCCTCGATATGAGGGAGGGACTCTTGTGACGAGAGCTCGGACGAAACGAATTATGGGCAATTGATAGAAAAACAAGTCAATTACACAAACACAGTACTCGTCAACGCAAAGACGAAAACCGTGAGTATTGCAAGTATTTCTGCGGTAGTGCAATGCGTAGAAATGAGTAGAGTATCGTTGTGAGAATTCGAGCTAAAACGGTGATGCAAGGCCCAGGAGTTAGTTAAATGCAAGCGCGTTAAGTAAAACGCGCTAGCTCCCAGCCGTTAACGCGGTCCCCGTGACTTTCGCGTTGAGGGTTGGATATTAACTACAAGGACCTGAAACTGTGAGTGGTTGGGGCCTAGGATAGCTTCAGCACTAGCAAGCCACACCGTCAGTCTACCAGGCATCAGGTCGAATAACTCCAAATTGGGCAGTCGCCGAAGCGATATTGGAGTATAATTGCTTCTGTTTGTTGAAAGTAGCAGATAGGAGCAAAAAAACTGCCATTGAGACTAGAAGAGGATGCTAAAATAAACTCAGTTAAGAGTCCCCTAAGCTTAGGCTAAGTTACCTAAATATTTTCATCGTTTAGGATCAAGATCCCAAGTTTTCTTGCCTCCCCTAGTAGCTATTAAATAGAGTTTTGGCAGATCACAGCTCTTTGAACCGAATCAACAGATAGTTGCTCAAGTTCGGATAGTCCTTGCACAGGTATGCGGTGAATTTGGCTTGCTATGAGCCCTCCATACCTAGAGAGATTGTATACTCCCACAGAAGGGTAGAACTCAGGATCTCTATCCTAAATAACAAAAAGTCTCTTAGGTAAATTCTGTATAGACTTGGTATACCTTATATTAGTTGTCTTCAGCACCTTGTCTAAATATCAGAAGCTTTCTTGTTTCCTGAGGGTTATATGCAGCTCGTATGTGGAGTAAAACTATTACCTGCTGTACTATCTTCTAAACAGATTTATAACAACATCATTAGAAATCATTCTTTCGTGCATCTATAAGCCTAACTGGGCCAAACTGTTTGTTGTGCCTCTGCTGACTGCACATGATATTTAAATGCGATTGTGGAATCTTAAATGGTTGGTGCATCGTATATGTAAGTAAAGAGCCCTCAAGGAGCAAAAAGCTTCAGAAGAGAAGCCTAGGCGCCAAAAGTAATCAATCTAAAGGCCTATTAATATAGTACAAAATTAGCCTAAACTTTCCTAAATTTACCTAAGTCTTTCTATTAGTTAGGATGGCAGTCCTAAGTTTTCTTTCTCTCTCTTGAGAGCCAATCTGAGTTTATACAGTGCTTACTAGGTACCACGTGCACTTAAATCAAGGCAGTTTCCAATATGCTGGGTTTCAGTTCTCATAATGCAAAGACAAAAGTCGTAGTCGTTCATCCGTCACCTGATGTTCAACGAATGTAATAGGGTCGTAGAGTGTGTCGGTTTCTGGCCTAATTGTTGCTTAATCATCAGCCATACGGCACCACGCTTTTCCCTTCTGGGCCACCACATTACCTCATGCAAGCTCCGACCTCAACTGGACAGCTTGTAACTCCAACACTGTTGGCCTCACCAAATTATTACTCTGCATTATAGCCATGCTCTACAGCAGAATTGACCTTTCCGGCACATAGCAGCTGCCAACGATGCGTCAATCATTAGTCTGGGTCCTCCGTTAGTCAACCATTTTGTACCTTGTTGTAACACGCGACAGCTGCCAATTTGGCTTACTGACTTCTTTATTAGTGCTTTGGCAGGTAACCACAGGACTCGGCACAAATGTCAAACATTACGACGAAACATATAAGGATAAGAATCTTGAAGGAGCTGGAAAGAATCAAGACATCGCTTCTCCCAAGACCGATGTCGTTGTCGACCAAAGTCAGCCTGCTGGCCCACAGCCTGGTATGACTATTCCCACCACCAAGGCAAGGCGCAAAGATACTGACAGCTCCTAGGCGCGGAACTGGTCGATGCAGCAAGAATAGAACTTACCAAAGCTCCCCAGCCTTTACATCGCCGAAAGCGAAGACCTTCGGGACTCGTCGGGACCGCTCTGCGTTACATACTTAAAGCCATTCCATCTGGTCCGGCAACAGCCCCATCGCAATCCCAAGAGACCACTGTCAACGGCGCTGTCGCAAAAGCGGTTGATTTTCTCGAACAGGCTGCACAGCAAAACAATTCCGATGCTCTCTACCTACTTGCCGAGATAAACTTCTTCGGCAATTATAGCTACCCAAGGAATTTAGAGGTGGCCTTCAACAACTACCATCAACTTGCAACTGTCTATGGAAATTCAACAGCCCAGTATATGCTGGGAGTCTACTATTCGACCGGGATCGGTAACGTGGTGGAGCGTGACCAAGCCAAGGCGCTTCTCTACTATACCTTTGCTGCTATTCGTGGTAACGCTCGTGCGGAGATGGCAACGGCCTTCAGACATCATGCCGGCATTGGCACGACGAAGAATTGCGAGGCGGCAGTGAAATATTACAAGCGTGTCGCTGACAAAGCTATTACTTGGTACCGAGCGGGCCCTCCTGGTGGTCGATCTTGGATCCATCAGTCATGGCGAATTTCTGACGATTACGGAGGTATCTACGGAGAAGGAGCGAGTGCTTCAAGCTCAGGCATGAACGCATTCAAGGCTAGCCCTGGCTCTGATGCGAACGCTGCCATAGACGATGTGATTGAGTACTTGGATCTTATGTCTCAAAAAGGCGACTCGAAGGCTTCATATAACCTTGGACGCATTTACTATGACGGCCAACGGGGCCTGGAACGAGATGTTGACCTAGCACGTAGGTACTTTGTTCTGGTCGCATTACGTTACTGGAAGAAGGACGGTCGTCTAAGCGAGAACCCGAAGCCTGGAATCGAGAAGATTGCCAGTAAGGCTGCTGGGTATTTGGGTCGGATGTATTTGAGAGGCGACGGCATTCCTCAGAACTTTGAGCGGGCGAAGGTGTGGTTCGAGCGTGGCATTACACAACATGATGCTCAGTCACAACATGGCCTTGGTCTAATGATGCTTCATGGTTACGGTCAAAAAGAGAATGTGAAGAGGGCTATGGAGCTCTTCAAGTCCTCTGCCGATCAGGATTATGCCCCAGCCTTGGTGCAGATGGGTCAACTTTACCTGGACCAGGGTGGCCAGGAAGATGTCAGGATTGCCAACAACTATTTTGAACTCGCCGGTAGGCACGGCAACATTGAAGCCCACTACTACATTGCAGAGATGATCCATCATGGTGTTGGACGAGAGAAGCATTGTCCTGCATCCTTGACGTATTACAAGAGCGTTGCCGAGAAGGCAGAGCCCCTGGTGTCATCATGGGGCGACGCCAACGACGCTTACGAGGCTAGCGATTACGAACTTGCATTCCTTGAATATCTTCTGGCCGCTGAGCAGGGTTACGAGAAGGCCCAGACCAACGTTGCCTACATGATAGATTCGGTTCAAAATGGGGTTTCCATTTCGTCATTACTTGGACAGCCCCGAGGGAAGAGTAGTCTTCTCAAGAATCCATCTCTCGCTCTTGTGTACTGGACGCGATCTTCCAGGCAGTCTAATGTTGACGCATTGGTCAAGATGGGTGATTATTATTATCATGGTATTGGTACTGAAGAAGATATCACAAAGGCTGTCCAGTGCTACACCGGAGCCTCCGACTACTCCCAGAGCGCACAGGCACTGTTCAACCTCGGTTGGATGCACGAAAACGGCATTGGTCTGGTACAAGACTTCCATCTCGCAAAGAGATACTACGATCATGCCCTGGAGGTAAACGATGAGGCATATCTACCAGTAACCTTGAGTCTCCTGAAGCTTCGCCTTCGAAGTGCTTGGAACACACTGACACATGGACCGATTCACTCGATCCAGGATGAGCCCAGTAAGTTTCTCTTGCCAGACAGAGTTCCTAGGTGCATACTAACAAAGCCTCCAGAACCTAAGAAGGATCGCTCCTTCTCCGAGTGGATCGCTAACTTCCTGCGAGAAGATAACCAATACTACGAGGAGGAGCATTACACCGGAGGTGATTTATACGATGGTGCTCTCGGCGATGGACAGGGAACAGACGACAACGACGGTGTACTAGAAAGCATCCTGATCATTGGAGTCACCTTTTCACTTGTCTTCTTATTATGGTGGAGACAACGGCTGCAGCAGGCGCATCAACAAGCAGAAGACGCTCGAAGAAGAGAGCAAGGCCTCCCCCCGAACCCTCGTCTCGATGGCCCAGGTCCTGACTTTGCTGGCTGGGGAGCCGCTGGAGGTGTAATTTTGTAGAATCTCAGGAGCAGCGTGGTTGTTTATGTCATTAATAGCATTAGAGCGATGGCGTCTTTGGATTGGTTATCAGAATCTGATAAACTTATATTAGCAACCTTGCATGCATAAGTGTAACGGTTACTGGCATCAAAGTGAAGTTTTTGAGTTTTGCACGACTCGGGGAGTTGAGCGTGCATGATAGATAGAATGAGGCCAGACTGTCCATGTTTACCTCGGTGGCTTTCTGACAATGCAAGAAAAGACGAGATGTTTCAAGTCGCTACGAGGCTGAGCTGATGGCTGCTTGTCATACGCTAATACAGTACGGGGGGCGATCGATCCGTCCCACAGTTTACTGAGCATGATATGTACAGTAATACTCACTGCTGAGTCTCATTTATATGCAGGGCTTGTGGTTCTTATTATGGCAGAGTCTTATTCTCCTCATGAAGGATTCTTCACAGCAACCCTCACCTTCAGGAAGCTGAGGGGCTGACTGGACTACTCAGTCGCTACCTTATTCAAAGACGATCATGTTAACGGAGTAGCGATAAACTTGTAACTAGGGGACAAAGAGGGTGGTGCATTTCTTTAGCTCTGTGGCTTGTCTTAGCCGCTGGGACGTGACAACAACCCTGCCACTGTCAGCCTGTGAAACTTGAGGAGTCGAGCGTAACGTAACTCTGCCGCAGAGATCGTCGCGTCTACGCACGATAAAGGCACTGGCAGTGGCTATCGCCCCTCCTGTCCCCTTTCTTGTCTTACCTTTGTACACTGGAGCGCCCGCTTAAAACGAAACCGAAGGGGGGGAGGGGAGGTCGTATTTGTACGACGGGCCTTTACGTGAAAACCAACCATCTCCCTTTGAAATCATTAGCATATTCTCCTAATAAACTCCTTCTAGTCTCTTTCTCGACCCTTCATCTTCTTACTCACTGGGGGCCGTTCTTTTTTATCTCACAAGTGCTGACTTTGACATCCGTTCATTTATCCCTGCGATTGGGGGTTGTTTACGCATCCTTCGGGCACCTGGCACCTTGGCAACTGTGAACTTTAGTGGAGGAGAGCACTTCCAATCAATCACCTACCTACCTGTACGGACCACCTCGTAGTGCCGTTCAGGGTACCTCGTACTCGGTTGATTCCATCCCTCTCAGAACCAACAAACACACACAACAGCCTATTTTTGAAGAACGATTTCTCATCGCCAGTATGGCGAGTTTCGTGAGGTATGCGCTTGAGCGCAGAGACGATGAGACTTCCGAGTACTTCACCGATGACGATGATGTCTATTGGTGGTATAGCAGAGTAAACATCCATCATTAACCTTCGCACGTTCACGTTGCGTATGCTAACTCGACAACAGGAGGGATATATCGTCAAATGGACTATCCTCGCCGTGATTGTGCTTCTTTTCACAATCTGGATTGTCGGGGGATACTGGCATGCAAAGAAGAGAATCCAAAAGGGTTTACGGCCACTAGCATATCATAGAGTAAGTCGCACCTGTGATAGACATCCAAACACCAATTCTGACCCTCCGCAGTGTTTTGTTAGTAGGCGCATGATGGCTCAGGTCGATCCCCGTTACGCATATCCTCCTAACGGATACTACTACGCTCCTCCTGGCAACTACGCCCAGCCTGGCGGATATCCCATGCATAACATGCCTCCTCCACCAGTCTACGACCCATCACGACCTCCCATGTACGAAGAGCCCCCGATTGCCTCAAAGATCGACCCGGCGCAAGGACAGCAGAGACAGGCCGATGGACCGGCAGACTATCATGCTCCTCCAACAGGACCTCCGCCTCCGCGATAAATGATGTTAGGCGCTGGAAAGGTTCGGTTGAGAGGCATACATGCATGGATGTCGCTGGGCGGCCACGTGAGAAAGTATGAAATCGAGAGTCAATCAATGAATGTAGCTAGCATAGAAATACAAGAAAATGCTTGCGTTCAAGCGTCAGGTCCTTCCTTGGGAGCAAGAAATCTGCCGACGTGAAATCAGAGTGCCAAAATATCCGATCCAAGTCATACATACTGAGTTTACCTAACTAAGTATTTTCATCACTTGGGATAGACGTCCTCATCCCTTTGCCAGGTTCTCTTTTCCAATTCACAGTAAGCAAACTCCAGTCGCCTTGGGTATATATAAGTGTGTGCATCAGGCGTCATATACGGTTCCCTTCCTCTAGTCCAAGTCCATCGCGTCTGGGTCGTCGTCTGTACTCGTCGCAATAACAGTATTCAATCTGGCGTCATGTATCGTTGGGCCCTCCGTTTTACCCTCCCTTTCTAGCCGCTGCAGCTCTCTTGTGCGATTTCTCGACTCGATGATGGCCTTGCGCACACTATCTTTGTCCTCTGGCACCGTCAACGACTTGGGATCACTATACAGCACTACCTGCATGCCGCCTAGTTCTCCCTCGCTGTTGGCCAATACCGATGGGGGGATGCGATGAGCGCGCAAATGCTTCTCGATATCTGGTAGGAAGACAAGCTTGCCCGGGTCATCGCTTTCGCTATCGGAGGAGAGCTCATCATCCATGTTATAGATGTATACTTTATGTTTGGAATCGTCTAATTGCATGGTCTCATCGGTAACTAGATTCGAAGCAACATTGGAAGGGGTAGGAACTGGAGCAGCAGAAGAAATTGAGGTTGTTGGTTGTTCGACAGGGACGTATAACTTGTTCCCGCTCTGTTCTGTAGGCACGATGGGTGTTAGTTCAGGGGCATTGCAAGGGCAAGGACAATGTGACGATTGAGGAAACAAGAATAAAACATACCCAGATTAAGGAGACTCAGGCGTTTAGAAAGACGTTCATTGTCTTGTGTCTCTGCCTTTCTCTTTCGGCGCACTCTTCTGGTCTTATCGACCCCCTCGGCTACAGCTACTGTAGCTGGGGCGGGAGATGACGGGGATTGTAACATGATCGCAATGGGACTTAGTCCACCAAGGCCTAAAATGGCGAACTTTTTAAACCCTTCAACACCTGGACTATCCGACTGAACGTCGAATCAACGGCTTGGAGAAGGACACTGGCAACCACACGTGGCGAGGATGAAATTTTGAAGCCTTGGCTTGTCTTTTGCGTGAAGGCGACGGGCTTCTTTTTCTTGGCTAGGGATTGGTTTGTACTCTGTGTCTCGAGGCTAGAGTTGCTGGTTGCCCTTGATGCGGGCGTGCATCAATCGGGCGAGTGTCACTAGGGGCGGAAACGGAAACTCTGCAGTAAGCTTCAGCGGTTGCAGGCGTTGGAGTCGGCGCTGTAGGCCCCGGAGCTTGAGGACGATTATCGGCGCGGGAGAGCGTGGGCCTTATGTATCCGTCTCGGTCTTGACTCATTCTTGTAGAACTTTCTACCCTCCTCCGCCTGCGCCTACGCCGCCACAGCAACTCCATCTCCAACTCGGACCCCAGCAACATCAACTTCTCCTCCACAATCCTCAATCAGAAACCCCCACTACCACCACAACGATTCCTCCACGGTCGGCAATCACTGTAGCGCCTGCGCGGAATATCTTCAGGACTGCGACTAACAAGAGATTGCCTTTTTTTATTCTACGTCGGTCTTATTCCAGCGCGACCATGGCCGAGTCGGAGCTCAAGTGGCCCGCTGCGCGCGTGCGCAAGACCTTTCTCGAGTACTTCGAGCAGAGGGGTCACACAATTGGTATGCGATTGCGATAGCGCGGGCACTTCGTCTCACTGCTTTAAAAGATATTGAAATTGTATCCAATTTCTCGAGGAGAACCGCCTCAACACCACTATCTGCTTGGTTTCTCGCTCCTCTGACTCACAAACCACTAACAAGACTTCTTCTGCTTCAGTCCCCTCTTCATCGGTCGTCCCTCACAATGACCCCACCCTACTCTTCACCAATGCTGGCATGAACCAGTTCAAGCCCATCTTCCTCGGCACCATTGGCAAGACCGATCCCATGGCCGGCCTCAAGGCCGCTGTCGACAGTCAAAAATGTATCCGTGCTGGTGGCAAGCACAACGACCTCGACGATGTCGGCAAGGATAGCTATCACCACACATTCTTCGAGATGTTGGGTAACTGGTCTTTCGGTGACTACTTCAAGAAGGAGGCCGTTTCATATTCCTGGGAGCTTTTGACAAAGGTCTATGGCCTGGACCCCGATCGTCTTTACGTTACATACTTCGAGGGTGACGAGAAGTTGAAACTGGAGCCTGATTTGGAGGCCAAGGAGCTCTGGCTCTCGGTTGGTGTTCCCGAGGATCATATCCTTCCTGGAAACATGAAGGATAACTTCTGGGAGATGGGTGACCAGGGCCCTTGTGGTCCTTGCAGTGAGATTCACTACGACAAGGTCGGTGGAGGCCGCAATGCTGCCAGCCTCGTCAACATGGATGATCCTATGGTTGTCGAGGTTTGGAACAACGTTTTCATGCAGTACGATCGACAAAAGGACGGCAGCCTCAAGTCTCTCCCCGCCAAGCATATCGACACTGGTATGGGCTACGAGCGACTAGTTTCTGCCCTCCAGGATACAGTTTCCAACTACGCCACCGATTGTTTCACCCCTCTGTTCCAGAAGATCCAGGAGGTCACTGGCGCCCGACCCTACGCTGACAAGTATGGCAAGGATGATGCTGATGGCATTGATACCGCCTACCGTGTAGTTGCTGATCACATCCGAACCCTTTCTTTCTCCATCGCTGACGGCGCTGTTCCCAACAATGACGGCCGAGGTTATGTTGTCCGACGTGTACTAAGACGAGGTGTGCGATATGCTCGAAAGTATTTCAACGCCGATATCGGCGCCTTCTTCTCCAAGATCTTGCCTGCGCTTGTTGACCAGATGGGTGAGCAATTCCCCGAGCTTGTCAAGAAGCAGCAAGACATTAAGGAAATTCTCGATGAGGAGGAGGTCGCCTTTGCCCGCACTCTGGATCGTGGTGAGGCTCAGTTCGAGAAGTATGCTGCCGAGGCCACCAAGGGCGGCTCCAAGAAGCTCGAGGGTGATGTTGTTTGGCGACTTTATGACACTTTCGGTTTCCCCGTGGACCTTACTCGATTGATGGCTGAGGAGCGAAGCCTCGAGATTGACGATGCTGAGGTTGAGGCTGCTCGAATCAAGGCTCGTGAGGCCAGCAAGGCTGTCAAGGAGTCTGTTCAGACTTTCTCCAAGCTCAATGTGCACCAAATCTCTGAGCTCGAGAAGGATCTCAAGGTTGAGCGAACTAACGATGACGCCAAGTTTGCTCAGGGTGACACCAAGGCTAAGGTCCAACTCATTTACGACGGCCAATCCTTCCTCAAGTCGACCAAGGACGCCCCCGAGAAGACTGCTCTGGGTCTTTTGATCGACAAGACCAACTTCTACGCCGAGTCAGGTGGTCAGGTCGCTGATACTGGGCGCATCGTCATTGACGATGTCGCCGAGTTCAAGGTTCTTGATGTTCAGAACTACGGTGGCTATATCCTACACAACGGTTATATCGAGTATGGTACACTATCCTCTGGTGACGAGGTTATCTGCGAATACGATGAATTGCGCCGATCTCCTATCCGCAACAACCACAGCGGTACTCACATTCTGAACCACTCCCTACGGGAGGTTCTTGGTGATGATGTCAACCAGAAGGGTTCTTTGGTGGACAACGAGAAGCTCCGTTTCGATTTCTCCCACAAGACTGGCGTCAAGATCGAGGAGCTCAAGAAGATCGAGGACATGTCGAACTCATACATTCGTCGTAAGGACAAGATCTTTTCCAAGGAGGTTGACCTGGAGCTTGCTCGCCAGATTGAGGGCTGTCGTGCTGTCTTCGGCGAGACCTATCCCGATCCTGTGCGTGTTGTCTCCATCGGCAGGGATATCGATGAGATGCTCGCCGATCCCAAGAAGAAGGAATGGCGTCAGTACAGTGTTGAGTTCTGTGGCGGTACCCACGTTGAGCAGACTGGTTTGATCAAGGATCTCGTCCTTATTGAGGAGAGCGGTATCGCAAAGGGTATTCGCCGTATCATTGCCTACACTGGTGAAGCTGCTCACCAGGTTCAGCGTGAGGCTGATGAATTCTCCAAGAAGATTGATGCTCTCGACAAGTTGCCCTTCGGTCCTGAGAAGGAGGCTCAAGTCAAGGCCGTATCTGTGGAGCTCAGCCAGCTGACAATCTCGACCTTGACAAAGGACGAGTTCAACAAGCGTTTCCAAAAGATCTCTGCTGGTGTGACTGCTGAGCAGAAGAAGCGCCAGAAGGCCGAGTCGAAGACTGCGCTTGATATTGTCCAGAAGTACTTCGAGGCTAACAAGGATGCCAAGTGGTTCGTTGGCCGCCTGCCCGTTGGTGCCACCGGCAGCAAAGCCCTGCCTGATGTGGTCAAGCACTATCAGGGCAAGGATAAGGAGAAGACTGTTTACCTGTTTGCTGGTAGCAAGGAGGAGGGTACAGTTGCACATGGTGTCTACGTTGGAACTGTAAGTCTACCCCTATAATTAGTATTGCATACACTGACTAACTATTTCAGCACCTTGCTTCTCAAGGCGTCACTGCTGAGCAATGGGCTGCCTCCGTGTCGGAGATTATTGGTGGCCGATCGGGCGGCAAGGAGCCTGTACGACAAGGCCAGGGCACTAAGCCCGAGAACATTGACGAGGGTGTTGAGACTGCGACAAAGTGGCTCAACGAAAAGCTGAAGCTGTAAAGTTTGAAGAACAAAGAACAAAGAACTGTATTTCTACTCGCTCAATGGGAATTCATGATTGTTCATTCACATGGGAGTAATGTCGGGGATCTGGTCAGACAAAAGAAAGGATTTAGAGCGTTTAAATAGGCATGGCCATTTACCATTGCAATAAGAGAGTACGATGAATAAAGAAAACCATTGATGAGATACTGGTTTGATGAGAGGGTATATGCTGTATCTTTTCCCAACCCGGATGTATATCTACATGGCCTTTTGCTTTGGCTTTTGTTAGACGGCTAATTTTATACAGTTACAAGAACGCTGGCGTTGCGATAGTTTGATATCAAGGGATTCTCTCCGCTTCGAGTTTCAGTATCCTCAACGTATGCCCACTTGCGCATGAAATCACCATGAGACATTACACGAGTCAACTTTCCCGTGATGGCGCGGTAGATGGCCTCTGTAACGCGGAAGTCTGTTGGAAACAGAATATCGAAGTATCCTTGATGGACCTATGTGATGTCAGTTTAGCAATATTCAACGACAGTGGGCTTCATAGCTTACCAAGGGGGTTGTGACGGGCACCATCTTTCTGTGGTACCGTGTCTGAACAACAGGTGCATTCATACCCTTGACAGCTTGAGGTAGCCAGTCAAAGTCAGAAGTCACAAGACGATGACCTGGGAAGTACTTCTCCAGAACGTCGAAGAACTGCATCAGCCGTGTGGGGATAAACTCTGGATCTGAGAGATTGGCAGCAAAAGGCACCTTGGTGGATAGATATCGTAGAACGGCACTGTTGGGGTACGGTTTAGGATAGTTTCCCCCTGTAGCAGCGTGTCTGACACGGAAGTATCGCGCAGCAAGAGGGTCCAACTCATGAGCGTAGAATTCGTAAAAGTCGCCGTCGCCATCGATCAGCACGTGGCCTTGCAGGGGCTGCTCGGTAGCAATGTCGTAGCGAATACCATCGTGGGAGAAGTTATCAAAAACCTCCATGGCAAGAAAGAAACAAGGAGACGGCACGTATTGGTCCCAGTCGAAGATGGAGCGGTTGATGATCTCGACCTTGTCCGCATGGCCTCGAGATGCAGCCGTGGAGAGAAGATGTCTGTTTTGCAACGCAGCGAGCGTGGAGGAAATCTCGATGATGTTGAATTTTGTGCGGGCGTACACTTGAGGATCGACTTCTCGGATGTAGTCCAGGATATTGAGCATGAGTGTTCCACGACCAGCACCCATTTCGTAGATCAGAAGATCGTGGTAGGGATATGTGGTGAGACGATAATTCGTGACGAGGTAGCGGGCGATGGCTTCGCCGTAGTATGGGCGAAAGAGCTCGGTAGGCGTATGCCATAGCTGGCGTGTTGGGTTTTCTCCTTCTCGCTCATCAAGAATATCCTCGAATTCGGTGTAGCGACGACCCAGCTCGGCCTGGAACTCAATCTCATCGCGCATTGAGTTGAAGTCGAATGGCTCGCCGGGGCTGAAGATGACGGCTTGTTTGGAGAAGTATCCATATGAGGGATTGTAAAGACTGTCTATAGCTACGTTATTCTACTATTCCGAGAGGGATGCTCGAGTGTCATGCCGTCAATAAAGTCTCTCAGCAGCATTTTGACCTTTCGTGGTCGTTCGGTTCGTTGCTTGAGCTCGTCGATCGATATGTAGGGGTACTCTGCAAACTCGGCAGATCGGTCCTGGGGGAGAATATTCGTGCGCTGCTGCCATCGGCTCTCGTTTTTCTTCATTCCACGATCACTGGAGGGTCGTCCCGCAACGTAGAAGCGGCTCTGATGACTGACGATAGTGGTTCGAAGGCCATTGCGAAGACCGGCGAGGTTTCTGACGCCTTTACATCCTGGAGGTCGGTGGTGAAAGAGTTGGCGGAAGAGCTGGGCCACAATTGGGGAGTCCATGTTGGAGAAGCTCTTGTTATATTGTCGACATGTCGGTTCTTGAGGACCTGGTATTTTGAGGTTTGAGATGGTTTACATTGGATGGTGTGGGTCTCAACTTGTCGGGTGTTCCTCGGGCTGAGAGTGAGAGCAGAGGATATGCCAATTTATACTCGAATGATCATGTGCGAGTTTTCCTTTTTTGGATTATGAATAGCTTCATCACCTGAGCTTGATACGATTGCAGTGTAAAAGTAAATGGTGTCCTTGGTATTGAAACGTCGGTTCTCTAGAGCTCTTGTGAGCTTAGACGGACTTAGAGTGAGGCTAGCCAATATGTCGGCACATCTTCTTTTGTAGAATTATTAGTAGAATAATAATCGAAACCTAAGGTACTCAATCAATATTCGACCCTATAGTCGAGATCATTAATTTATCTCAGACATTAAAGCACAATCATATAATGGATATTCCACTATTAGAGGCCTAAGAGAGGTAAGAAAACTAAGGACCTCTATCGTAAGTAATAAAAAAGACTGAGGATAATTCAGGGCAATTCAGTATAGATTTAGTAGACCTTATATTAGGTGTTTTTGGCACCTTAGGTCAACATGGGAGGTTTTCTTGCTCAATGTGAGGTTTATAGCGCTGATATACTGAAGCTCCACATGACATCACGCACGCACCAGGGTTCATTAATAATTCTACGTAGTATGTATGTACTCATACCTTAACACTCACTAAGCTTTAGCCAAGATCATTCAAGTTTTAACCTCAACCTCAGCAGAGCGCCCTCAACAATGCAGGCATTCTAGTTCTCCAGTGAATGCCCAATTGATGACTTCATTGGGTACGCCAGCCAAAAATTCCCAAAATGGCGCTCAGCGACCATCCAAAAGCCTACGGCACCGCTGCCGTTGTCTTCGCCTTCACAACTGGCATCCTCGTCACTTTAGGATTCAAGGACTTTTACCCAGATCTTGAACGTCGGTTCCAGCGCAAGAGGCGTGCAAACACGGGTGGTGGCCGAAGATCGAGTATTTTCTGGGGAGACCCTGTTGAGCTTCAGGACCATGAGTCTCAACCTTCACCAACGTCTTACGATGTTGTGAGGAATGGCTTGGTAGATGGTATAGGAGCTACCATCGGTAACACACCCCTTATAAAGATTCAATCCTTATCAGAAGCCACGGGCCGGGTCATCATGGCCAAAGCAGAGTTCCTCAATGGCGCCGGAAATTCACCCAAGGATCGTGTTGCGCTTAACATGATTCGAGAGGCAGAATCCAAGGGTCTACTAACACCACACAAGGGTGATACGATCTACGAAGGCACAGTAGGAAGTACGGGTATCTCACTCGCAACTCTTGCCCGAGCAATGGGCTACCGCGCTCATATCTGTATGCCTAGCGATATGGCTCTCGAAAAGTCCGATCTACTCCTCCATCTTGGCGCAACCGTCGAGCGAGTCACTCCCGCACCTATCACAAGTCCCGATCACTTTGTCAACCTGGCTCGAAGGCGTGCGGAAGAACACGCCAGCAAGGCCAAGGATGGCAGTAAGGGTTTCTTCGCAAATCAGTTTGAGTCCGAAGCCAACTGGAAAGCACATTTCAATGCAACGGGTCCCGAAATTTGGCGACAAACGAATGGCCAGCTGGACGCTTTCGTTGCAGGAGCTGGTACGGGAGGAACAGTCTCTGGCGTGGCAAAGTATCTGAAGGAGGAGCAGAAGGCAACCGATATCAAAGTCGTTCTTGCCGACCCTCAGGGCAGTGGTCTCTACAACAAAGTTCGCCACGGCGTTATGTACTCTTCAACAGAACGTGAGGGTACAAGACGCAGGCAGCAGGTTGATACTATGGTCGAAGGCATCGGAATCACACGTCTGACTGAGAACTTCGAAGCGGGGCGCGAACTTATCGACGATGCGGTGCGAGTAACAGATGCGCAAGCCTGTCGCATGGCGTGCTGGTTAGTTGAGCACGACGGTATATTCATTGGCAGCAGTAGCTCTGTCAACTGTGTCGCCGCGGTTGAGGCAGCCATGAGGCTTCCTAAGGGTAGTCGTGTTGTCACTATCCTGTGCGACTCTGGAACTAGACATCTAAGCAAGTTCTGGAAGCACATCAAAGAGATGGGACTGGAAAGCGAGGAGGCAACGAATTTGTTTACTGAGCTAGGGATACCCGGTCATGATGAATGAGATGCGAACGAACCGAAAAGATGAGTGGGTTTCAGGAAACGAAGTACATATATATAATAGATTAATGTCCTTAATCGACTCTCGACTTTGCTGTTTAGAAGACTGACAATGGAAAGCACAGAACTGTGTATCCCTTGGGGAGCAAAAGAGATTATGACTTTAGAAGAGGATGGCAAAATAAACTCAGTAAAGAGTCCCCTGAACTTAGACTAAATTACCTATAAAAATCATCGCTGGGTCAACGCCGTAAGTTTTCTTTACCTCCCCTAGTGTGAATAGGTTTGAGGCTATTCTCATCGTGACATCATGGATTCATGTCATGACAAGGAAACCCCTAAAACTTAGTGAATTCGCTGCGCTTTGATTATGCGACAATGGAAACAAAAACGAATTTCAAGGTAGTGAAATCTTCGCTACTTCTTATATAGTATTTAAAAGGGTTTAATTAAATAAACCCTTTAGAAGATAAACTAAAGATTCCTCATTGTTTTAGGATAGTTAAATGTTCCTGACAAGATCATGACCGTTTCAGCCACCTCCACGATCTGGGTAAACTCCGGTACAAGAAATAGCCAGGGGCTCACGTGCCATCTATCAGGCATAGATTGGTGTAGGCAAGTTTGCGACAGACCACGCCTCAATTTATCAACTCTTTCAACCCTTCGCCTCCAAAACCGCAAAAATGCCCATGGACGAACGCGAGCTAGGGCAGCGCATCAAGGCGCTTACAAAGTGTGTTGCTGCGAATGAACCCCCCGAGAACGCTATCAAGTTGCTCGAGACATTGAAGAAGGATGCTTCTCCCACCGAAGAGATGCTAAGGGTACGTACGCGGTTCAGGAATCCGTAGAGAGCGCTTTTCTGCGCGCGTTTTGAATATATACATGTTTTATTTGGTTTGCGCAAATGCATGGTTGCATTTCTCTCATTTCTTTGATCAACATTGCGACCTAGGCGGATCTATCGGATATTGCACTCTTGATTCCACAGGGACTGTGCTAATACTGAGGTCTTCGTCATAGGCTACAAGAGCCGGTGTTTTTGTCGGCAAACTTCGCTCAAATCCCAACAAGGATATCGCCCGTGCCGCCGCCGAACTCGTCAACAAGTGGAAGAAGTTGGTCGAACAAGAAAAGCACTCGAAACTACAACGTGCGAAGGTTGGCTCAGGATCTCCAGCACCGGCTCCATCGTCAGCACCCGCGTCATCTCCTGCTCCTCCTCCTCCTCCTCCATCATCAGCCGGTGCCTCTGGGGCCAAGTACAAGGGCGACATCGAGAAGCGAAAATATGAGACCGACAACGTGAACGTCAAGCGCACCGATTCCAGCGTTCGAAACTCATGCATTGGACTTATCTACAATGGTCTCGCCTATCGATCAACGGCAACCGAGAGCGACGTCATTGCTAGAGCCGTCGCTGTTGAGCATGCCGCCTATACCAAATTCAAAGGAGAAACGCCCGATTACAAGAAGAAGATCCGATCACTGTTCACCAATCTCAAGAACAAGTCAAACCGGGAACTCGGGCGCAGCGTCTTGTCCGGTGAGATCACTGCTGAGAAGTTTGTCATCATGACCGACGACGAGCTCAAGAGCGAGGAGCAGCGCAAGAAGGAGCTTGAACTAGAAAAGGAGAACATGAAGAAGGCACAAGTCCCCATGGCCGAGAAGAGTATCAGTGAGAGCCTGGAGTGTGGTCGTTGTAAGAAGAAGCAAGTCAGCTACACGCAGGCGCAGACCCGAGCTGCTGATGAACCTATGACAACTTTCTGCGAATGCATGGCGTGTGGGCACCGATGGAAGGTAAGTCTTGTCACTTTCAAACTAACGTTTGGCGACGTCACTAACGCGGGATGCCTCAGTTTTCTTAATATCATACAAGGAGTCTGGAGGATCAGGGATGGAACAATTCTAAACTAGACTAACACTTAGGTAACTTATGTCCATCAGATTCATAAAGATCCTTCAAGTTCACAAGTTGCTAGCCTAATTAATTTCACTTTTATATACCCCATTAATAAAAATAATTGTAATCGATCGTAATCTTACCACAAGCTGTATGTAAGTTTAAAACCCTTCAGTGCTGGATAAGTGGGTTGCGTCCAAGTCGAGGACGGGTTAGTCTAGGCTTGGGTTATAATTCGAGTTCATACTCATAACTTTCAAGATCCTGAAATCATAGTGTAATCTTGTCAATCATGGATGGACTAATCATATGACCATATACCTCTTAAGATTAAACAACGCCACTAACATATGTGCCCCAAGGGCTTCTCGAGATGGTTACAACTAGGGATCTTAAAGGACAAATGTAAACTCAGCATCTCCTACTGCGACCAGGTTTGATGATAACTTCATCTGATGCAATCCTTCTATCAAATAAATTCTGTCCTCACTTTGTACTGTGGTCGCTATCATAGTTCACCATAGCAATGTGACCATATTCCTCATCATCTGTAAGATTAGACTCGGGCGTCCAAGGTCGTTGTTGTTGCTGATGGGTATCGTGTGAAGATTCAAAACGTCGAGGAAGAGGACGGTTCCCTTCCTTATCGGCTCCAACTGGCCTGCGGGGAATAGCTGGCATATCTTCCTGTTGAGCTTCAGTAGGGCGTCGAGGCAATGGCGGTCCCGCTTCATCATCCAGTCCTGATGATCGCTGTGCTTGGCTCGCTACAGGTCGTTGGGGCAGCTTTGGTGCTTCTTCTTTCCTGTACTGAGGAGTCGGTCGTTGAGGAAGTGGCGGGTTCTCATTGCTAGACTGTTGTGGTGACTTCCCCTGGTCTGGAGAAACAAGAGCTGGAGGGGAGATATTTAGTCCATGAAGATCCTTTTCAATTTGCTCTTGGTTCGGCGACTGAGGACTCTCCTTTCCCTCAACTGTAGTCCCTTCGAAATCGATCAACTCGCCCTCGGCATGACGGTCCTTCATCAAAATCACGTCATCCTTTTCGATCTCCGAAGTTGTCTTGATTCCAACAAACCCACACTTGTTGAGAATCTCGCCGATGAGGTCGGGATATCGGAGGTGACCACTGACGGAATCGCTCAAATCGAGGTTCTGAATACCTTCAACTTCTTTGATATTCTGTAGGCCTGAGACTCCCATGGAGAGACTATGGGCCCGGTAGACAAATCCAAGAATCATATCATTCTCTGAATAGACATTGAAGATCTTTCCAGAGACAACAGTACGAAGGGTACGCCAGTGAGGAGGGGCTGAAGGGGCGGGAGCGCCGATGATGACAACCGAATCAATGAGGCCAAAAGCGTACCGCTCAGCAAGGGACTGCAAGCAGGCATGAATCGCTGTAGCGCCAAGGGAATATCCGATTAGAGTGACAGGCCGCTCGCCTTGAACCTTGTTGATCAGAGCGTCAGCAAGTAGCTGGCCTGCTTTCCGAGATCGGTTGTGTGCATGACCAAAGGGATTATCAATGTTGGATGCTGCAGCAAGTACCTGGATAGGCCAAAGAGCCGCAAGCAGGGTGGCAAAGGCGGTGCGCTTGATGATCTCGACCTTGAGCTTCTTCCAGGCAAAAGATTCGACCATGCTTCGTAAAGCATGTCCCAAGGCAATCAGAGACTTCATCTCATAGCGCAGAGCGAAGACCTCAGTGTCGTCGCCAAGGATACGCCATGGCTTAGTCACATCATCCTCATCGCGAAGCCAGCCGTTGATTCCAATTGTAACACGCAGTCGCCGTTCCTGTGTTTGTGCTTGATCCTGTTCTGCATTAAAGACCTCTCCCCACTCGCCCCTGAGAGGGATAAAGCGGAAGTCCTCAACTTCTTTCGCGTACTTGTCCATCATTTCACCCTGCAATGTTAGTCGGGAATGAACAGGGTTTTGAAAAGTAACTTACAGTCATCTTTCCTCCATATGCACCAAATAAAGCGCCTACGAGAGCACCATTCATCCAGAAGATACCAAGAAAGCTAGCAACACCTCCCAAGCCCACGCCACCGAGGATACCACCGACAGCCCCAGCGACAAGAGGAGCTGCCAGACCACCAGTGACGCCGATCACAGCCGCACCGGCAACAGAAGCAAGCCCAACTTTCCAGAAACGACTGAACTTGTTCTCTTCTCGGCGCTTGGAAGCTTCGGCCTCGGCAGACATGACCTCTTGCTGCTTGTCTTGGTCCTTGGAGGATTCGAGAAGAGTCTTGGCGATTTCCATTTCTTCCTTGATGAGGAAAGTCTGAGGAATCTCCAGAGAGGAAGCAAGATAGAGCGCGAGTGCTCGGGTATGGGCGGAATACTTACCCGTGGAGAGCAGAAGGAGTAGAATACATGATAAAGCCTCTCTTCTGTCGGCAGCAGGGATCGTCGTCAGTCTTGTGGGAATAGGATGATACAAATCCTGGAGAGAGGCAATGTCCTCAGACTTGTCTATCTTATTCTCCCCAAAACTGATGAGATTCTCGCCTTCTTCGGGTGTATCGAGCTTCCTCTTTTCAACCTCCTGTTGATGTTTGCGCCTTTCCTCCTGAATCTTGTGATCATCCTTGACGTAAATAATTTCCTCCAACTTGGGCATGAATTCCTTTTTCCACTCCTTCAAATTCTTTATAGCAGCTTCTTGAATACGTGATGCCTGCGCCGATGGCTTGTTCGGCTGCTGCTGCTGAGCATTTTGATCAGAGTCATCATTCCTGGGTGTCGACGACCTGTTTTCGTCTCTTGGTGTAGAAGGTCCACTCTCATCTCGAGGGGTTGAGAGGACAGGACCAAGCTCATCGTCGGAAGCTTGAAGTTGATCACTCATGTAAGTAGTGATCTCATCAACGAGCTTGAGGAGGGCTTGGCGGCGCGCGGGGTTGAGAGTGATGACGATCTGACGAGGATCCGAGCATGTTGGCGCCATTTTGATGATACTGACCCCAAACGAAACACCAACTGGGTTTGTTGCTGAGGAAGCTGGTTATGAGCTGGGGACAGTTGGTTATATAGTACCCGTTGGCTGCGGTGTCAATAAGTCATGGCCTGAGTACGGCCCGTGTATATGCAGGATCAAAGATTAAACGCTCAGTTTCAGGCTGACAGTCCTAGTTGCTAGGCAGGCAGTGCTGTTGGCTGTGCAATACTGAAACATGCAGTCGTAGGCTCTAGGCTCAGAAATGAACCCCCGAAGCCTGGTGTGAGGTGCAGACGGGTTGTGTGATGTAATCACTGAAGGAATCCTACTTCGTCACGTGCGTATGACCAAGAAGATACAGGCCTTCTACCCTCTGTTTAATAGAACGGAATGGAGGATATTAGTTTGATATATCACAATGAACCGAAAATGATTGTGATTTTATTAAGTATCGTCTTGGGAGTCCTAGCGCTGGCAATGGGACCCCGTAGATCTAACGTCATACATAATACTATTTGGGTAGCATATCTTGGTTATGAGATCAGTTGCATATCTCAGGGGTTGAACTAAGGAGTGAGGCAGAACGGCTTACTAGAACACAGTGCTGCACTGAGGATTATGAAAAGCTAAGCATTCCACTTGTGTTAACAAGCAAATCCTTGCCTTTTTTAACATGGAAGGTCTAAGATGTTGAGCTTTTAGACAACTAGCTCGGAAGAAGTTTAAAAATCGGAACTGCGTCTCCAATAAGGCTGAACAGAAGCGACAAATAAGTGTGATCATGATGTGAACAATTATCCAACACTTTAAACCTTACCGATATGTTCGGTATGTTATATGCATATATATACGAATTCCTGTAGTCTTTGAGTGTTATAGGGTAGGCAAAAAGGAAACACGACGAGGGAGGCCTGGGGTTTTCAAAGAGGATGCCAAAATAAACCCAGTAAAGAGTCTCGTAATTTTAGGCCCAATTACCTAAATACTTTTATCGCTTAGGGTCAAGGTCCTGAGTTTCTTGCCTCCCCTATGGTACCTAAGTAGGTACTATAGGTACCTAGACAACTAGCATTGATAAGACCAGTCTGGGCTCCGATAAGCCAGCCCCGCTAAAAAAATTCCCCATCGCGACCCTCGACCGTCCAAGTTTCAACCCTCCAATTCTTTATCCCGTTCCCTACCAGATCAACACTCAAATAATTGGTCTCAAGAGGAGCTCAATACGAAATCATACGATGGATGCACATGCGCTGCTCTCCTCCCAAGGCTGGCGAGGTACAGGTCACTCCCTACATAAAACCGACGACTCAATCGGACTCGCAAAACCTCTGCTGTTGAATCGCAAAGACAATACTCGAGGACTGGGCCAGAAGCAACATTTCACTAGCGACCAATGGTGGATGAATGCATTTGATGAGCAACTCAAGGGTATCGATACCTCCAAGGAGGGAAAAGTGGTTCAGACTGTCACAACTGGCAAGCTGAACGCCCTCGAAAAGAATCTCGGCAAATACTCCGTTTACACGACCTTCGTACGAGGCGGATTCCTCGAAGGAACAATAGATAAGCTCACAATCAACGACTCGAGCACGGAGTCATCCGAAACCGAATCCAGTGACCAGCAAGAAGGCGACAAGTCTGACAAGGACAAGCCTCGGAAAGAGACCAAGGAGGAGAAGAAAGCCCGAAAAGAAGCAAAGAGGAAGCGGAAGGAAGCGCGGGCCGTGAGAAGGGCCGCGAAAGCAGCGCGCCGAGAGCTCAAGTCGAAGCCGAAAAAGTCTTCCAAATCCTCCAAGTCTTCGGCAGAATCAAGCGACGCAGACGAGGAGAAAAAACGGCGGCGCGCAAGGAAAGAAGAGAAAAGGAGGCAAAGAGCTAAAGAGACCGGGAAATAGAACATGGAGGGACATGGAAAATCGGAGTTTGAAGGCATATACAGCGAAAGCATATTCACGGAGTTGAGGTTAATGGAAATTTTGGATGATACCCCATAGATGTATATTTTACGTCTGTTTCGGAATCTTTCCAGGCTTGTTGGAAAGAAGCCATGGTCTTTGGTTCCAAAAATCGTCCTTGATGATGTCCATGTGTTCCACCACCACACGAGCTTTGGCTCGGCTCTTCTTGTCCTTCTCCTTTTGTGACTTTGATTGCTCAATGGGCTCTGCTTGAGAGTCGATTGTTTGCATGGTATTGTGAGAGTTTGGGTCGACCAGTTCGTACTGTTGAGTGTCAGTGCCGGTTTGCAGGGAAGTGTAGACCGATACGTACGTCGCGGAAGATAACACTGCCCTTTCTGTATATCTCGGGCTCGTTGTTGTAGTTGATGGAAAAGCGGGAGAAGAGTATCTCGTTCTTGTCTGCTGCCAATGTGCGCTGATACAGTCAGCTTGTCCATGTTCCGCAACATGGCCACCTACCGCCAGAGTACTCTCAGCTTCCTTGTTGTCAAGGCCTCCGAGTTGGATCAAAGCCCAGAAACATGTGTTATAGAGGTTATTGATGTGGCCTCAAGTTGTGTTAGCCTGGGCCATTTGTATAGTTGTAAAACCTACAATCTGCTTGTCTCCAGCTCATGTAATCCCGGAGATTTTGAACACTAGGGTAGCACACTGCCCGTCCATCGAAGGAGGGTAGTGGAGGAGATAATGGGCTGTCTGGGAAGTGAGTCGACCAAAAGTGTACATAGTTTGCAGTGAATGTCGAGACGACAGTGCTAACAAGTTTACTGGGAAATGGTAAGTTTTGAACATAGCATGGGGAGAGTGAGTGTAAACGAACCTGGCTCTTCGATCAAACAGAGTGCATGCCTTGTGAAAGACGAAGCTGTTGGAAGTGTTAGCGATATAAAGCCTCGACATGGTTCGTCTTACAAACCTGTACTCATCGCTGACGCCGTATGCAATGGTGATTTCTGGTAGCTCAGTTACGACGGCCTTGGCAGCTGTGTTCATAAGATCAAGGGCACGGCGATCATTTGGCTTCTCGAAGCCATACTTGGCACACATTCTATAAACTGTTAGGGAGACTCATTAAAAGAGCAAAATTCAACTGTACTTTGTAAACCCTCTCCCATCGACTCGCACCACGATCCATGTGTTGGGTAATAGCGGATCTGGGGTCTCAAAGTTACGGACATATTCAAACCTTTAATCATTAGATTAGCGAAGACATAGGTGCAGGCACTGAACAGACTCACTTGGAATTCGCCATTTTGTGAGCTTCGATGAGAAGTTGACCGTTATAAAAGAATGTTGGCTGAAATATTACGCGCTGGCGGTATCTGGACTCTGGCGCTTATGACTCAATATGATTTATTTGTGAGTGTAACTCGACATGGTGGAGAAGTGAATATTTTATGTACTTCTTGGGGTTAGAGAAATGCTAGAGAGAGAAATGCCATAGGTAACATACAAAGCTACAACCAAGTTCAGGCCTAAGAATTTTAACAATAATAATTAAATTATGAACTATCAGCTATATCAAGATAATTGCAATTCAGATATGTAGGTAGCTATGAATTGATGGAAAACTTGGAGGCCTTGTATCTATCTTCATCCTCTTGTTTCGCTCAAGCCTTTGTTGAGCGACAGACAACTACCTACATCCCAGAACAGAAAGCATATACCCCTCACCTACATCTAAAGAATGAATTCATACGGAACCATTTTATAAAGAATAACTCAGAAAGAGTTCCACTCATCCTACTCTACATAGTAAGACATAAGCGACCTCGAGGAACAAAGCATCAGCCACAATTTTATTTGCACACCTGCCTCGCTCGTGTGGGCCTGCGTCTGTAGCCTTGCAGATCAAGCCCACCTCCAACAGCACGGCTGAAGCCAATTTCTAGAGCCTACACAAACACTTTTGTCAATGGGACACGAGCTCTTTACCCCAACTACTATTATATGAAGCCGACTTTCAGTATATCGCTATTATGAATCTCCTACTGTCAGATGACTATCTCCTCCAAGATTACCCCGAGCACATCACACATACGATCCGTTCAGGCCATGCGACAACTCTACGTTTTAATCGGCAGGGCGATTACCTCGCTTCGGGCCGAGTCGACGGAACCGTTGTGATTTGGGATCTGGAGACAATGAGTGTCGCGAGGAAACTGAGGGGTCACAATAAGAGCATTACAGTTCTGAGCTGGTCGAGGTGTGGACAGTATCTTCTTACGACCTGCCACGGATGGAAAGGTATCCTTTGGGACCTTCAGGATGGAAAGCGTCTACGTGAGGTTCGTTTTCGCGCGCCTGCGTATATGGCTGAGCTTCACCCATGGAACCAGTAAGGAAGCGCGATCATCTTTTGAGCTTGACTAACTTGAGTCAGCCTTCAGTTTGTCGCAGCGCTATACGAAGAGCAGCCACTCCTAGTCAACATAACCGATCCTGTCGACGTGAAACATATTCTCCCATCAGCGGCGAAGCGACCGAGTACGGACGATGCAGCACTGCGCGAAAAGCAAGCCAAAGAAGATGCCAAACAAATGACAACTTCTGTGATCTGGAGCACAACCGGAGACCATGTACTCACCGGAACCAACAAAGGAAAGCTCAACATCATCGATGCGAAGACATGCGAAATTATTTACTCGGAGAAGATATGTTCGGGTGCCATTACCAACATGCGAATGACTGTATCGGGACGCGAGTTATTAGTCAATTCCCAAGACCGAATTATTCGAACTTTCCGAGTACCGAATTTACTGGCCGAGAATCTCGATCTCGATACACTACAATTACCACTGGAGCACAAGTTCCAGGACGTTGTCAACAGGCTATCATGGAATCACGTCACGTTCAGTGCAACTGGTGAATATGTAGCAGCCTCGACGTATAACAACCACGAGCTGTACGTGTGGGAGCGCAATCATGGCAGTCTGGTGTGTATGCTCAAGGACCCAAAAGAAGAACAAGGTGTGATAGAGTGGCATCCCACCCGCGCGCTCTTGGCTGCCTGCGGCCTGGAAACTGGTCGCATATACATATGGTCTGTTGTCAGTCCACAAAAATGGTCGGCGCTGGCGCCTGACTTTGCTGAAGTGGAAGAGAACGTTGAGTACATCGAGCGGGAAGATGACTTTGATATCTACGCGCAAGAAGAGATACACCGACGGCGACTAGATGCCGAAGATGAAGAGGTTGATGTCTTGACGCTGGATCCATCAAAAAACCTGGACGAAGGAGAAAGCTTTCGGATGCCAATTCTGTTTAATCTCGGGGAAAGCGACAGCGAGGACGAATTCATCGCAGTATCAACCGGCACCATGAGACGTAGGAGTCCTGGAGAGGGTCAGAGCGATTTGGAGGAAAAGATACCCGTTCAGAAAAGCACGGCCGGGAAAAGAGGCCGAAAGCGTTAGACAACAAAGGAGATGATGGGTGGAACATGGACAGCAAAGAACAAAGGGGTCTTTGTCGCATTCAGAGGGGCTAGTTCAAGCTGCATGGAATAGGGATGATTGCAAACATACCATTTTCGTCTCAATAATGGGACGAATGAAATAATTTAGCAAAATTATAAAGAATTTATCATGGGATCTGCTTCTCAAGACTCACAGGACTTATCAATACACCATGTCTGATAGTGCTTCTGAGTACGTTAGTAGTTAGGGCGTGTGTCGTTCTTCTGTCTTCCTCGTCCACAGAATTTCATGCAAGCTGATTCAAGGATCAAATGCTCAGATTCAATGATTGGGAGCTGTTTCGCCATAGCCTGAGTCACTGCCCGGATCTCTAACGTCAGAGGGCGTGATTGGATCCAATCTCTTAGGGGAACAAGTACTGATACTTTTAATACCCATATAAGAAGCGCGACTGGCTTCCGTTTTACACCAAAAACTTGAGTTTAGTCAGCACGCGAGAACGTGCAGCAAAGTAGCTCTACTCGCGCGTGCAACAAGCCTCAGGCAACACCCTGAGCTCAGGGAGGCCCAAAAAGGCTTAGCGCATAACTGCTGCCAGCCGCTCTCAAGTCCAGAATCTTTCAGGCTTCCCCCGACCTTCTCGCTTCAACCACGACAAAACTTTGCCTACCACAAAGTCATCACAGCGCGCGTCGGGCATCGCGCGCATCCCATCGAAACAGCTTAACCACCGATTACGAACGATCGACGACATCGCCGACCGCGATTTTTCGAGTTTCTGCAACCTACAAGGTGGCGGCGACGGGGGAGACCAGCCTGAGGTTCACCTGAGCCAGTGGCCAGGACAGGCGTTGCTGTTCATCGCCCATCAAGCAATCGCATTTGAGAGAATTTATTATCGACTTTACAGCCTTGCGCGACCAAAAACCTTTTTAATAGCATCTTTTTGCACTTTCCTTCTACTTTTCGCGTTTCTTTGCGTTCCGGCGCGCGTTTGGATCTCTACTCTCGCTTCGCTCCTTTCCACGCCAGAACAAGCACACATCGCCACCATGGCCAACCTTTACTTCACCCACTCGAGCGCTCCGCTCAAGACAGTGGAAGAGATTCAGTTCGGTCTGATGTCCCCCGAAGAGATCAAGAACATGAGTGTCTGCCACATTACCTATCCCGAAACGATGGAGGAGAACAAAACAAAGCCTCGTGACGGTGGCCTCAATGACCCGCTTCTCGGTTCAATCGATCGACAATTCCGTTGCAAGACCTGCACCCAAGCAATGGGCGAGTGCCCTGGCCACTTCGGTCACATCGAACTGGCTAAACCTGTCTACCATCCTGGATTTATCAAGAAAGTCAAAAAGATTTTGGAGATTGTCTGCCACAACTGTAGCAAAGTGCTAGCCGATGATGTTGGTCTCGCTATATGACGCTATTTAACTTTTGATGCTAACCGACTAATCAGAGAGATCCTGAGTTCGTTAACGCCATTAACACTCGAGATCCTAAAGTTCGTTTCAACCGCGTGTGGGAAGTTTGCAAGAAGAAGCGGAGATGTGAGAACGACGAGGCCAAGCAAAAGGACGATGAGTTCGGCACGAAGACTGGTCCTCCGAGAGGGCACGGCGGCTGCGGTAACATGCAGCCCAACGTTCGACAAGCAGCTCTACAACTCAAGGCCGCCTTCGATGAAGTTACAGTTGATGAAGATGGACAGAAGTCGAAGAAGAAGGAGACGACACCCATCACCCCCGAGATGGCTCACAGCATTCTAAGGAGGATTACGGAGGATGATCTTGTCAATATGGGCCTCAACTCCGACTACGCTCGTCCCGAATGGATGGTTCTTACTGTTCTTCCTGTGCCACCACCCCCAGTCCGTCCCAGTATTTCCATGGATGGCACGGGAACTGGTATGCGCAACGAAGATGATTTGACATACAAGCTGGGTGATATCATTCGTGCCAACGGAAATGTCAAGCAAGCCATTCGCGAAGGATCCCCTCAACACATTGCCCGAGACTTTGAGGAACTCCTGCAATATCATGTTGCGACCTACATGGACAATGATATTGCTGGTCAACCTCGTGCTCTGCAGAAGAGTGGCCGACCTGTGAAGGCTATTCGTGCACGTCTAAAGGGCAAGGAGGGACGTCTCCGAGGTAACTTGATGGGTAAGCGCGTCGACTTTTCGGCACGTACTGTCATCACTGGTGATGCCAACCTTTCTCTACATGAGGTCGGTGTCCCTCGCAGTATTGCCAGGACCCTCACCTATCCCGAAACTGTGACACCCTACAACATCGGCAAGCTGCATCAACTTGTCGAGAATGGACCCAACGAACATCCTGGTGCCAAGTATGTTATCCGAGCTGATGGACAGCGAATCGATTTACGCCATCATCGTCGTGCCGGTGCGATCTCTCTTGAATACGGATGGAAGGTTGAGCGTCATTTGATGACTGGTGACTACATCATCTTCAATCGTCAACCCTCTCTGCATAAAGAATCTATGATGGGTCATCGTGTTCGTGTCATGCCATACTCAACCTTCCGTCTCAACCTTTCCGTTACTTCTCCTTACAACGCCGATTTCGACGGTGATGAGATGAACCTTCACGTCCCCCAGAGCGAGGAAACACGCGCTGAGGTCAAAGAGCTTTGTCTAGTTCCCTTGAACATTGTCTCTCCTCAGAAGAACGGTCCTTTAATGGGTATCGTCCAGGACTCTCTGGCTGGTGCCTACAAGCTTTGCCGTCGAGATGTTTTCCTCACCAAGGAGCAAATCATGAACTGTATGCTCTGGGTGCCTAACTGGGACGGTGTCATTCCTCAACCTGCTATCTATAAGCCTCGTCCTCGGTGGACTGGTAAGCAGCTCATCAGCATGGTTATTCCTAAGGAGGTCAGCCTGTTCAACGGTACGGATTCTGGTGAAAACGCCCCTCTTAAGGACGAGGGTCTTCTGATCCAAGCCGGCCAATTGATGTATGGTCTTTTGACTAAGAAGAACATTGGTGCTGCCGCGGGTGGTATTGTGCATATCAGCTACAACGAACTTGGCCCCGAAGGTGCGATGGCTTTCTTGAATGGTGTCCAGCAGGTTGTCACCTACTGGCTTCTCAACAATGGTCATAGCATTGGTATTGGTGATACAATTCCCGATGCGGCGACCATTGCTAAAGTTCAGGTACATATTGATGAGGAAAAGGCTGAAGTTGCTCGATTGACAGCAATGGCCACAGCGAATGAGCTTGAGGCCCTTCCTGGTATGAATGTTCGTGCAACCTTCGAAAACAAGGTCTCCATGGCTCTGAACCAGGCCCGTGATAAGGCTGGTACCACAACACAGAAGAGTTTGAAGGATTCAAACAACGCTGTGACTATGGCTTCCTCAGGTTCCAAGGGTTCATCTATCAATATTTCTCAAATGACTGCGCTTGTCGGTCAGCAAATTGTCGAAGGCAAGCGTATTCCTTTTGGTTTCAAGTATCGCACATTACCTCATTTCACCAAGGACGATTACTCACCTGAGGCCCGTGGCTTTGTCGAGAACTCTTACCTCCGTGGTCTCACTCCCAGTGAATTTTTCTTCCACGCCATGGCTGGCCGAGAAGGTCTCATTGATACTGCAGTCAAGACTGCCGAAACAGGTTACATTCAGCGACGATTGGTCAAGGCCCTGGAAGATCTTTCTGCCCGCTACGATGGAACTGTCCGAAACTCTCTGGGAGACATAGTTCAGTTCCTCTATGGTGAAGACGGTCTCGATGCCATGATTATTGAGAAACAGAAGTTGGGTATCCTCAATATGTCAAATTCGGCATTTGAAAAGAAGTATCGTCTGGATCTTGCCAACCCACCGGACTGGTTTAGGCACGACTACGAATTCGGTAACGAATTGACCGGTGACAAGGAATCCATGGAGTATCTCGATCAAGAATGGGAAAAGTTGTTGGCTGATCGCAGACAAGTCCGACAGATCAACAAAGCCAAGGGCAATGAGGAAATGATGCAACTGCCCCTCAACATCACTCGCATCATCGAGTCTGCTAAGCGAGTCTTTAATGTCAAGGCTAATGACCGAAGCAACTTGCGACCGTCGGAAGTTGTTCCAGCTGTGCAAAACCTGTTGGATAGCATGAAGATTGTTCGTGGTACTGATGAAATCTCGATTGAAGCTGACGCAAATGCATCCATTCTCTTCAAGGCGTTGCTTCGCTCTCGCCTGGCCTTCAAGGAGGTGGTCAAGGAGCACCGGTTGAACAAATTAGCTTTCGACCATATTCTGGGTGAACTCCAGAATAGATGGGATCGCGCATTTGTCAACCCTGGTGAAATGGTTGGTGTTCTGGCTGCGCAGTCTATTGGTGAGCCTGCTACTCAGATGACACTGAACACCTTCCATTTCGCTGGTGTGTCGTCTAAGAACGTTACCCTTGGTGTGCCACGTCTGAAGGAAATTCTCAACTTGGCCAAAAACATCAAAACTCCCAGTATGGCTGTGTACCTCAACACACCGCTCGCGAGACAAGAGCAAGCCAAGAAGCTACGAAGTATGGTAGAATACACCAACCTTCGCTCTGTCACCTCGGTGACTGAGATTTACTATGATCCCAACATCACGGAGACAAACATCCCTGAAGATGTGGACATGGTCGAGTCTTACTACATGATTCCGGATGAGAGCGTGGACCCCACCGCCAACCAATCGCGATGGCTTCTGCGTATTACTCTGGACCGACAGAAGCTTTTGGATAAGGAGATCAAGATCGATGATGTTGCTCAGCGCATCAAGGAGGAGTATCCTACTGATCTGGCAGTCATTTTCAGTGACAACAACGCCGATGAGCAGGTTATCCGTATTCGAACACTCCAAACCGGTGACAAGGATGAGGAGGGTGAAGGTGGTATGGAGGAGGATGTCATGCTCAAGCGCCTGGAGGCCCATCTCTTGGATACTCTCACTCTCCGTGGCGTTCCTGGCATTGAACGTGCTTTCCTCACCAAGGGCACCCGACTCACCGAGGGACCTGACGGAGCTTTGCTTGCTATCAAGGATGACCCCCGCTGCACACAGTGGTATCTGGATACCAGTGGTACTGCTTTGCGCGACGTTTTGGCCGTGGACGGCGTCGACGCAACTCGAACATATACCAACGATTTGTATCAAATCGTTGAGGTCTTTGGTATTGAAGCTGCTCGTGCCGCGTTGGCGAAGGAGTTGACCAACGTGTTGGCCTTTGACGGTTCTTATGTCAACCATCGCCACATTGCCCTCCTTGTTGATGTGATGACATACAGAGGCTCCATTTCAGCAGTCACTCGACATGGTATCAACCGAGCTGACACCGGTGCTCTGATGCGTTGTTCTTTCGAGGAGACAGTCGAGATTCTCCTCGAAGCTGCCGCAACAGGTGAATTGGATGATTGTCGCGGTATCTCGGAGAACGTCATGCTTGGTCAGATGGCGCCCATGGGTACCGGTAACTTTGATGTCCTGCTGGATCCCAAGATGCTCGAGACTGTTATTTCTGACAATTCTCGCATGGGCTTGATGGCAGGTATGCCCACCAAGGGCGGAGATATTGAAGGAGCTGCTACCCCCTACGACACTGGCTCCCCCATGGCTGATTCGGGTTACCTCAGCCTCAGCTCCCCTGCTGCAGGAAACTTCTCTCCTATTCAGGGTGCTGGATCGGAATCACCTGGTGGCTTCACCACCGTTGGTGACCATGGATTTGGTGGTGCTAGCCCTTACAACCGCGGAGCGGCCAGCCCCTTCAGCAGTACATCCCCAACATCACCATTCAGTTACTCGCCGTCATCACCTAATATGGGATACTCCCCCACATCACCTCTCATCGATGGTGGTGGCATGAGCCGCTATGGACCAACATCGCCCTCCTTCAGCCCATCATCACCATCATTCTCTCCTACCTCACCAATGTTGCGTCCGACAAGCCCCGCAAGCCCCAACTACAGCCCGACGTCGCCCAGCTACTCGCCCACGTCACCTTCGTCTCCTAGACACTACTCGCCGACATCGCCGGCACAGTTCAACTCTCCCACCTCTCCTAGTTACTCACCGGCGAGCCCCAACTACAGCCCGACATCGCCCAACATTCATGGGGCTGGACCAACCTCACCCTCTTACTCTCCGGCGTCACCTTCATGGTCTCCAACGTCCCCTGAGGCCTATTCCCCAACAAGCCCAAGTTTCCAGAGGAGCCCTGGTGCACAGCAGTCGCCAACCAGCCCAAGCTACTCGCCGACGTCGCCTGCTTTCTCTCCTCGCACGCCGGGTCCAGGAACGTCTGGAAATCAATAGTGAGTTTGGGTCCTTAATAATACTTGAATGACCAGTCACCAACCAAGAATAGCTCTCCCAACTCGCCGTCCAACGAGCGGTAAATTGTGTAGGCAAAATGGTGGTGGGTGTGCTTTCCTATCTGGGTAACAGCAAAAAAGAAAACAACTTGGAATTAGTAGCTTCGAGAATGATGCTAGCAACACAGGCGTTGCGTTGCGTTGCTTTTATGTTATTTAGGTAATCATATGGTGGTAAATGATAGATTTTTACTAGTAGAATGCACTAGTACATGCTTTATTATCACCTACATGATTACCTCCATGAAACGGTGGATGTGTTTGAATTTCTTGAGGAGTATGGGGGGCATGGGCCAATAGATGAAACCATGGTGAGCCTTGAAGAGATTGACCAGACTTAGAAAGGACAGGTCTTTGTATGCTACATGTATAGACGTTATTTGGCCTGACTATATAAGATATCATTAATATATATGTATATGACTTGAGCATGCCGAAAGGATTTGGAAATGATGAAAACTTGGGGTAGCTATTTAAGACCTTAGCGAAGAGCTAGAGGCTGTTCTACAAATAGAAACATATCATTGCTCATCAAACTATATAACGTTTTATTTGTATTCTCAAGTGTTTATAAAACTCACCCTAAGCATATCCTAAACTCATACGAATTCCTAAAATAGACCTCCTAGGGCTAGAACAGTAATGGCAGGAGATAAATGACTGGGGCCAACGCTTGAGTTAGAGAAAATGTGAATGATAGCATGAGCGAAGGTAGGGCTGCGGTATAGCAGTAGAAGCTTCAGGCTAGATATCATAGAGCCAACTAGAGCAGATCATAAGATTGGTAAATCTTAGAGGGTTGCCCAGGACGCCCAACTCTTTATTTCGCTTGGATTGATAAGAAATCGAACTCATTCAGGACTACCAACTGGGGACAGTTCTCAGGCCAGGCTCGACGGTGGGGGCCGTGGACTGAGTGAACATGACAAAGACCCGAGCGAGACGTGCAATGCCTGCGAGATTGATTGCTCCGAGCTGCAATCTTGACTCGAAGCAAGGCAATATCAAGGCAACAAATGCAAGATGAAGATCAGAGACCGGTCCGTATCAGAGATACCCCCACGTGCAACGCATAGTCACGTCTCAGTTCTCGGGGTTTCTGGAAGCGAAACTGGTTGGCGAGCGAATAGAAGAGGGCCTTATATAACAAGTCATACACGAAGCAAGACCCAGACGCGGCAATCGTTGATAAAAGGGAAAAGATTATGTGGAACAGAAGTTGGTCGACACTTTTTTGTCACGTCCCTGAGGCCGGGAAACCAATCATGGAGTAAAGGGGACCGGGTGGGCACCCGGTGCGGTCAGGTCCGTCAGGTCCGTATGATCCGGGGGTGTCTACATGTGTGTGTGAGTCTGTGGGTGTGACATGAAGTCAAGTCAAGCCAGTGACAGTGGCAAAGTTATCATGTCAACATCTCGAGATTTGTAACGCGACGCGACGACCGTATGACAATGATGTGCTAATTTAATTAGCACTTGACAGTGACAAAGGAACACAGGAGAAAGAAGAAGAGAGTGGGAGCGGGATAGCGGGACCTAGTTTCGCACTACAGCGTCCATCTTCTTTTACCTCCATGTTTTTAGTTCAGACAGCGGAGTTTGGATGCAGCCGGCGATACGGAACCAGGCAGGGGTACGCCCCGGGGGTGGATGATAAGTCTCTGTAGGTCAGTTGGTATGTATCAACACTAGGCACAGAGTACGTATGGACTAACTATGGAGTAGCACATCATTGAGATGAGACGGCAGATCAAGGCCGGGAGTTTCCATGGGATCGTGAAAGCATAAAGAGGACAGCTCCCTCGCTCCAAATAAAGATTCCCTCTCTGTTCTCTAACCAAACCAACAAGCCTCGCTTCCATCTTCCTTTCAAGCACAACGATCTAGCTGCCTCGCCCACCTCAGCTACATCTACATCTCACTATCAACAACAACAGCAACACTCTACAGTCCAGCTCTTGTCTACAACACTCACAATGTCTGCTCTTCCTCCTCAGAAGTTCCTCCCTCTTACCGCGGCTCCCAAGTCTTCTTTCCTCACTCTCGCCCCAGCCACCTCTCCCTCATACCCTCAGAAGCCCGCTGCCCGCTCTCACACTCGTCCCTCTGCTCCTCGACGAGCCTCGACTGAGTCGTCCGGCTCAAGCTCCAGCTCCAACAACAGCTACCGCATCCTCAAGCTTGGGCCTGTTCACTACGGCGAGCATGCCGATGAGCACAAGACCGACTTTCATGATGTTATCCTTCACTAAAGTCACGGTAACCTTTGTGAATGGCGTGATTTTGTGAGAAGGTGTGAAATTATGACAGCGCAAGCGATGATTTTTTTCCCTATTCATTTCGATTTTTATGAATATGACACAACCAACAAAACTTACTGGATACCACTTTGATTGATATTTTTTTTTTGGATCAAAAAACAAAAACCAAATAAAAAAAATAAGGCTAAAAAGGAAGACAAAAAAGAAAGAAAAAAGAAAAAAGGTGAACAAAAGGCCCCCAACTATGAAAAGATGGGGGGTGGACATCTTCAGCTTCGGTTGAATGGAACAAGGGAATCAAACGGGATTAGGATTGAGGTGGGCGGCTTTGGTCTGGATCCTGTGAAAGCAAGAGTCTTGAAAGGCTGGGGAAAATTGAAGCGAGGTCTATGCTGTTTTGCATTTCCTTATTTATCATCTTCTCTCTCTCATTATCTATCTCTATCACTGAGAAGGAAGGGAGAAAAAAAAAAGTGGAATTGGAAGGGGGGAGGACTTTACTGTCTCTATTCCCTGGGAGCTGGAAACATCTTGGCCTACAGTAGCACTATTGATAGCGGCAAATCATGATTCCAGTCCTTTCCGGATAAAGCAAAGAGTGTCGAATCTGCAACCAGAAGGGTCCCTGAGTGACGATGATCATAGATACATTGCCCATGGACATTTCGGCATTGCGACCGTGTGCCATGGCTAGAAATGCGGTGCGGTATGGGCGGTAAGCCAATGTGAGATTGACAGATTTGTAAGGCTGCCCTATCAGTTAGCGCAGTTGCAACACGGGTCTCTCTCAGTCAATCATTGATCTTCGGTCTTACTATTTTGACATAGATAACAAGTGTGGGCAATTGGCGTGAATCAATGAGTTGTCTTCACTCTTCCTGTCCATCCATGATCTTATAAAGGTTTGCTCATATATACACACACATGCAATGTCTGCACACCCATAGACTCAGCCTTTCACACAAATTACCGGCATTTCATTGATTCTAGACCGATCATGTGCAAATGCACAGAAAAGATAGCCTAGATAGCGTAGCATTACCGTCTCGCTTTGCATTGCATGGAAACCGGTCCAAAAGGAAAAAAAAGAACGTGCCATGAATAGCCGGAGCCTGCCGCCCGCGCAGACTTGCTATACCCGACGTCAAGACTGTTAACCATGATCTGTTCATACACGACCCAATCAGATTCTCCAAGTTTTTGTCCAGGCTCTCGGTAGACTCAGGGCACGGGGTAGCAGTTTCGGGAGGTGACCGAGAAACCTGCATGACGTCCGTTGAGTTTTTCACTCTTTTTCTTGTTTGTTTATTTATTTTGTCGGTATTCCCTGTCAGAATCCCACTGTTTTATAAGAGTGTACAGCATCAAATTATCTTGGCGGAGAGTATAGCCGGCATTGTGAGTTAGTCAAGCGCTTACACAGCATTATTTGCGTCAGAGATAAGAAAGGGCAAAAGAAAGATGGGTGTTACTTCTAAAAGTATCCGACCTGAAAACCATAAATGTGTCAGCTTATTATCCCATAAAACACCACGAAGCGTGGGTGGTGATAGAAAAAGTACCCCGAACTTCATTCATCCTCAACGCTTGGGCCAATTGCGGGGAAGCGGCTTGTCACCTTGAAGCGTGGGAAAGTCAATTGGTAGGAAATCATGAGACACGGAAATACGGATACGTCATTCCTCATTTAAAGCTCGTTACGCGTGACCTGCTTGTTATCGGAAGCTGACGGTGATCCCTCGGTGTTCCGACGGGGATATCGAGGCGTGTAGATAATTGTTGCTATGGCTGGTTGGGAACGGACTGTTTCAAAGACTGTGCTTGTGTACGGAGTCGCATTTGAGACATGAGGTATGCATAAGATTGCGTTTATAGCGAGGCTACACCAGGAGAAAGGTTCAACAGCTTCGCCAAGACGGCACACGAGATGCTCATGCTGATCACTTTTCTTCCACCTACCCAGAGGTCCAAGCATACTGCGCTATACATCTCGTGACAAGTTTATAAGTTTATTTAATTTAAGCCTATCCTCTAGTCTTTGAATCCCTGGCACTTGATGATACACTTTACTACGTACTCGTGATAACATGGTGGTAATTTGTAGCTATTAAATTCCTTCATCGCTCCCAGACATGCATGCACCCCTCGGGGAGCAAGAAGATATCAGTCCTTAATTAGGGTACTAGAATAAACTCAGTACAAGGTATCCTAAACTTATACCAAATTTACCTAATTCTTTTTATCACTTAGGATCAAGGTCCTGAGTTTTCTCCCCCACCCCGAGCACCCTTCAGCATGATGATCTATCTGAGAAACCTTCACATGTTGATCAATTCTGAGGAGTAACCATCTCGTACACCCTCTTTATCATCTCATACAAAGCTACTGCACACCTCGGCTTCTGTGCCGTCTCTGACCGTCCATAGTCCGCCACGTACAACACACACCCTCAGCTTTCATTCATGTATCACAAGCGTCAAATGCTAAAAGATCATCATCATGGCATTTAGTTGCCTTGACTGCGGGCGGAGTTTACCACTTCTTCTCAGTGCCTATGACTGTAATCTCCTTTCTGTCCGGATCTACCACCCGGATTATCTCCCGCCAATCAATCTCCACCCTCTCCCACTCCCGTCCCGGGTCTCCACTCTCCGCTCCGCATCCTCCGGCATGGAACCGGCACCATGTCTTCGCATGCCGCGCGTCTACCCACAGCCGCGCTGACAGTAGGTATGGATCTGCTAGAACACGCAGTAAGCCCTCTAGAGGTGGTCGTGCAAACATGTCCAGATCTTTTCCCGGCTTGGCAGGGCGGAAATGGACTGGAGTCCTCGGTTCGATGGGGGTTCGGACCCAGACTGTGAGGTAATCCATTCTTCCTTGCACAGCTAACTCCGTGAGCAGTGGTATAATATCTGTCCCTATCCACCCCCTTAAGCGGTCAATTCGTACTTCCAGTCTTGCTATTCTGCGTAGAGCATCCCGTGTTGCGAGCAGCGTAGCTCGGCCAGGAAATCTGTCGTCGGCTCCGGGTGGAGCGCTCTGCAATTCCCTGCGAATGTGCTGTGCATGGGGCCCTGATGCGTCAAGCAAGAATTCGTTTCCTGCGTACAGCAGCGGAGTGGCGATGGTGTGTAGCGCTGGGTGCGAGAGGAGAATGGGCAGCGGATTGACGGGTGATCTAGTGCACGGACAGAGACATATGGGCGTAAAAGATGTGACGAGTGGCTTCAGGATGATGCTGAGAATATCCACGGGGAGGTCGAGGAGGTTGAGGCTGTTGACCTCCGACATTGCCATGACGGCGGTACCTATGATGACGACTCTGGACACTGATCTGAGCGAGATATCTCTGGCTCGTCCTGTGACTGTGGCATTCTACTACCCAGACCCGAGATACCTACAGCCCAATACCTCCGGTTTCCGTGAAGCCGCAGCCTTCTCGCGAAACATGTCGCTTGGATAGGATTATGTTGCGAGGTTCAAGTTGAACAGCCAGTGGCGGCTAAGCACGATATCCCCGCGACCAATAAGTGGGGCTCTCTACAAGATTTAGGTAAGTTTAGTACATTTTTAGAAGAGCTGCTGTACAATGCGTAGATTGGTCACAACGAACAATTCGGCGTTAATTCAAATAGCCTTGTTTTCTTCAATTTATAGTGGCGGTCGGTTTGACCTTATCGAGCTACCTAAATCGCGCATCTGACCAATTAGATAGGGCTAGGCTTCTTATAGCGTAATAAGAGCTTTAGAAGAGCTTTAGAAGAGCTTTAGAAGAGCTTTAGAAGAGCTTTAGATTAGCTATTTCTATCACTCAGGGTAAAGGTCTTGAGTTTTATTGCCATCTATGCTCTGGGGAGTAAAGTTCCCTGGCGCGCAACCATGGTTCCCCGCTAACGTGTCTGATTTCACTATGTCAGCCAAGTGGAATGGGCGCCTTGAGGAAACCAAGGGCGACAAGAAGAGCAAAAAGGGTCAGAAGGGAAAGACCAGTACAACAAAGGGCAAGGACGGCACAGACTATGATGACACAGAGGATAAGTCGAGCGATAAGGAAGGCATAGACTCCGAGAGCGGTAATACCTCCAAAAAGGATCAGAAGCGAAAGGCAGCCCTTCTGGAGGAAGCCGAAAACAATCTTACACCCAAGAAGCCTAAAACAGACGAACAACTTGTTGTCCTGTCCGACAACGAGGACGGCATTGATATCGAAACCCTTGGGCCCGCGGAACTTAAGTTAAAGCTCCTCGAAACACAGCGCGACCTACTATCATTAAAGGCTAACTTAAGACATGAAACCAAGAAATACAAGAGACTGGCCAAGGATAACTACGATTTGTAAACCACTATCCATAAGAACCTTAATCACATGAATAAACTATCCTCTGAGTACAAGGAGCTTAAAAAATAGTCTCCAAATATCGAGAAGCTTGAGGAACTGTGCTTGGAAAATAATAAGCTTCTAAACAACAATTTGTTAAAGTCTCACTCTCCTGCTATCCATTGTCTTGGAAGTTAATATTATATAAGGTTTATCTGCCTTAATGGCATATTTACTGCCTAGACCAAGCAGTATTCATACCAGGTCTCAGCAGCTAGCTCGACCTTCTTCCTTTATCCCTCCCAAGAGAATACCGCGACTGACCTTCATATAAGTTAGTTGGCAAAAGTTAAATTGACCTGAAGGGCATGACTAGCTCTATCAATTGAATGCACGTGGTAGGGCACGTAACCAACCGACGTTACATATAAGAACAGATTAAGCGAAGTCAATAAAAAAGTAGTGATTAAAACTGGGAAGCATTAACTAGCTATACATCGCTTTATTTCTTTATTCTATATCAAGTTTTGTGGCAATGCCATATATCTCTAGATTCCTTACCTGGAGTCTCCCCGGAGATCTTCAAACTCCCCTCTCCACTTGTGTTCAGCTTATGGGAATTTTCAGGGCGTACCAACTATACAAAATTCTAAAGGGCACCAGTTGTTCACTGCCGCAGTTTAAAAGCTTGATGGCCTTATATAAGGCTAATATTAGAGAGGGTAACCAATACATACCAGACTATGTTTATGCTATTTAATAGCTCATGCGATGCTTTGTTGTGGTGTAATGTAAGGCTAAATAGCCCTGTGTTGGTGGTGATAATGATGATGAGGGGAGAAAGTGGCTCACGCTCTGAAAAATTTGGAGTTTTAGTAATAGGTTTCTGGTAATATGCGGATTGCCACTGCACCTATAGTAGTTATTCTCTAGTAAGAGATAATAACTAAACGAATAACTTAACGACAGATTCCAAATCGCTTAAGGATATATTCCAAAGCACTTACAGACAAATCCAAGTAACTTAAGGATAACCCCCAGAGCACTCAAGGGTCTTGTAATAGCCAAATCGGACACATTAGACGGGAACCATAGATGCGTTCAGGGAACTTTACTCCCCAGAGCTTGGACATATCATCTGCAAGCCCAACCAACAACCACGTTAACTCCAGGCTAGATGGCCGAAACCACTATCCACATACTAAAATAAACTCTTCTATATAGGCTCAAACAACAAGCTAAAATTATTAAAAGGTTCAGAGACGAGTTTAAGAAACAGGACAAAGCTTTAGAAAATAACAGGACTAAGTAAAGGGACACTAAGGCTAAGCTTAATGACCTCCAGCAAGGCGGTCTTTATGATAAGATTCCTAGTCATGTGATAAATTAATAGTAGTTGGATAACTCCTAGAGGTGTGTTTCAAGACGGTGTTAATCCAAGGCTTAACACTATCATAGGAGATTCACTTTCTGACTTGATCATCAACAACCCCTATCAAGACGATGACGGCCTCAGCAACAACACGGCCACGCCCTGTCATCGCTACAGCAGAGGAAAGGCATATTGTAACAAGTTTTGATTTTATGATTCTATTAAGTCTTTCAGTGGGCGGAAAATTTTAAAGTTCCGGTATACGCCTTAAGATTTATTATCTGGATATTATTACCTCCTGGTCTCTAGCCAACACTCTCACCTTTTCAACCAATTCTGTCACTCTCACTCCTTTGCTACAAGCCTCTATAAATTTAACATCATATCTAAAGTCCAAGCAAGTATTCTAATTTACCCAACTCCGCAAGATCCGTCCTTAACTAGTATTGGGCTTCACTCTCAGTCACGACGTTAGCCTTAGCAAACAGCTCTCAGAGATTATACCGAGACGTAAATCCCAATACTTCTCAATGCTTCTCGCAAGTCACATGTAAGGAGCCATAAAGCGTAGGCTGTCATTGTTTGAGTAGAACAAGGCTTTTTGTGGGTATCGTACAGAATCATGACAGTCGCATTTCGTTGTATCGTAGTATAACGGTTGGAATATAAGACGGGATTGGGTCATTCGAGTTTTGCCCTGCGCATCTTACGTGTTTCATCGACTCCATAATTCGCTATTGCATGGCAGAAGACCGCAAAGTTGACCAAATCCCGGTACCTTGCCATGCAGAAGTTGCAATGCTGTTATGACAGGAGACAGTTTTATCGATACCTGGATCATCAAGGAAGCCGTGCGAGGTGCGGTGTTCCTTTGATAAAAGAAGTAACTGGGTGACCTGGATATATATGTTTGCTTACTAGTTTAAAGTGCCATTTTATCTCGTCTACCCACTGTAAGACGCAAGCAGCCCGTGTGACGACTGCGATGAACCCAGACTTTGCGGCCCTAGTCCGCCTGACGTGAATGGCGGCGACCAGTGCCTGGATGGGATGCTTCCCCCAAGGCCCACGGCATCGTAAAGGAAGCCACACTTGAAAGGGAACTTGGCAAGCCAAAGCGGTTTGTCGACTCCAGCCACTTGCGAAGGATTGGGCCCCTCAACCCGTTTAGCCTCACTAACTTTGCAGTAGCCAACAGAAATCATGCCGCCTAAAAACACTTCTATCCTTAAACTCAAGGATTTCGAAAAGAAGATTAACAAGACCAAAGACAAAGATATCGCTAGGGCCAAAGTTAACCTTGTCCTCAAAAACTTTGACATGGGTAATCAAAGACAACATGCCCCAGAATGCTAAACAGACTTATCCAGTTTATCAAGACAGAGGACTGACATAATAGTGTCAGTCTCGGCTGATATCCAGAGGTAGATACATCCATGATCCTACCAAGTGTTTGTTATCCTCCGACCTCGTTAAAGACGAGAAAAAGCTTTGATGACAATCTTCGAATGAATCTTGTCCTTCATGAACGTGTTGCCACGTTGTGGTGGGAGAGGCACATGGATCTCGACAAGGTTGTTGGCAGCCGGTCCTTCGTTTGTGCCAAAAATGGATAATACACTGAGAAGGTGTTTATAAACACGATCACAATGGGGCTTTGTGAGATATTATGGTACTCGCATTCGAGAGAGCCTCGTCGAGCTTCTCGAATGAGGCATTGAGAGAATGCAAGTGAGCACGAGCCGCATCGATATGGTCCAAACTGGCCATTGTTGCAGACCATAAACGAAGATTATCCGGCTGTGACTAGAAGCGAGAAATTTAAGTGTGTGAAGACAAAGGAGGAGAAAGTAGGTTGGAGGAGGAGGGAGAGGGACTACATCCCCAGAGCAAAGGCCGCTTCTGGGGACGGCGAAGCACTGCCACTCACTTCGATTGTTTCCTGATATCCCGAGGGAACAGTTTTTAGAAATACCATTGACTCATAGATACCTATAGACAATTCTGTTGAGAAATATTGATATGCCACTGTGATCTAAAGAAGGATAGCGGGTTATCATTTATATTCAGAGGTTATTCTAAATCTGCCCCCCTTTTAGCAAAGTATATTATTTAATACAAAGTTTTAGATACAGTACTAGGTAAATCATGTAGGAACTTATGCTCATAAAGACAAATCTAGTCATAGACGAAGTTTGACTTACAGGCCATTGCCGTATTCTTGACACGTTTGAAAAGAAGATCGCGACCAACAACTAATACACAGAAAAGGCAAGAAAACCAAGTATAATTATCCTAGTTAATTAAAAGACTTAGTTGAACTAATATAGATGTACTGCAGATTAGTAGAATTTTAACTAGTTATTTTTTGGCACCTGGACTTAGGGTTACAGAGTTTCTTGCTCGCCGAGGCTACCTGACTATCAACTCTTATGCTACAACCCTTATTTTCAACAGTGACACATTCACTGGGTGCTTCATAGCAACCCCTGTCTTTATTGTGTTAATACTGGGGTTCGCGCCATTCGCCACTTAGTCACCTCGCTGCTGTCGTTGGAGGAGGCTGAGGCTGAACCTGTAGGCTCATCAAAGAGGTTAGTCGATAGTCATCCAGTCCGAATGAGATCTCTCATTATGAGAAAGGAGGGAAATTTTACGCTAGTAGAGTGCATGTGAGGTCAGGACGCGAATCTCGTATATCCTATGATTGTGTTTTGCAGCATCGTAGTAGAACATATTGTTGTGATGGGAATAAAAGGGGATATGCACTATTTGTATTGTCTTAAAGCTCTACTCCATCTGACAACAAGCATACAAAACCCTCAGATGTATCTCATATCATAATCTTGCGTTCTCTCATGACCTAACTCAGGCCCTTTTCTTTCCACAACTGTTGCGAGGCGATAGACCTAAGCAATGAAACCCACCGATCAAAGAAAGCGTTACGGCTTTGTTCTGTCTGTCTTTGACATATCTCCTAACCGGCGTCGGATAATTTCTTTTTTGACACCGACCATGGTGCATATTCGATGTTTTGAGACCTATGAGCTGGCCATCATTGGTAATACTTCTTCGGCACCCAGCAAAGGTATTGGTAGCCTCATCAATGCCCTGTCAAGACGGGTTCAGAAGTGAGTTTGAATTACAGGAATAACTATGAACTTGCCAGCCTCGGGGAGTAAGAAAATATCAGCCCGTGATATAAGGTATTAAAATAAACTTGGCAAAAGGTATCCTAAATTACCTCAGTTTCTTTTATTACTTAGGATCAAGGTCCTGAGTTTTCTTGCCTCATCTAGCCACCTCACTGTAATCGAGAATTAAATGCCGCGGGTTCTACCGAGAGCGGCGTCTTGGTGATCATCTTCCATACTTCTACCATTTTCTATCTCTTTTCATCGTGTCCCACTCCACTCCATACACAACCAACAACACAAACCATTAAATAGCCAATGAACTAGACCCCATCTGCTCGGGACGGATAAATATGATCATACAAATCACCCTATTGGCCGGTTGGTTACGTATTCGATGTGAAAAACATGCCGAGCTTTGTATCATGCCTGATTAGGTAGGGTTCGCCCACCTCCCGCTTACAAGTCACTCATTTAAGGAGCAATGACAAGAGGGGAAACCCTCAGATAGATGGCCAATACCCATTTGTAAGAAGTACATTATCTTGCCATTATGCAGTTTCGCCTTTCCTGTGAAAGAAGGGCCTTCCGGTCAAGGTTGTGTTGACTGGTTGACTGGGGGGCATTATCGACCTCGTTCTGTTCTTAGTTCTGTTTCTTGCTGATCGCTGCCTCATATGATGAGACTCGAGAGAACCGCCTGTAGATAGAAAGCAGCGGGAGCCAGGGCAAGAAGTGATCGCTATGGTACCAAGTAATAAGGTAATAACAACTATGATCCTGTGATGTTGTGGTGGAATAAGAAATTCTACCTGACCCTCAGCCTTTCGACGGTTGAGGTTCATCACAAAGTCTCAATGGTCATGATAATGCATACAAATTATGACTTATAAACCACATTTATAATCTGGAGGGGCAATATCTAATGCCCAGCTGGAGCTTTCCTCAAATTATCTGCCCTCACTCTCTTTTTGTATCTCGACCTACACAGAGCGTGAGGTCTTTGGGGTTGTGACCAGGGTTGAGGCATAAGTGTTGGCTGACCAATGAGGACAACTCCTAAGCGCCGCCGTTGCAGCCTGTCGCTAAACCCTACCACCCCTGAAGAACCAGGAACTTGGTATGGGTTTAAACTCGCTTTGTCATTGCCTAATCAACGTCATTTGCTAGGCGCAGACGCGCTCTTGCGCGCTCTTGACCATATCTCTTTCTTTGAACCGCAGCCAGCTCAGAGTCCATTAGTCGGTGTCACCACGGCCACAACATGCAGGGAACTTCTAGTTGCTCGGAAGCACTTCGCGTGACCCGAACTAGTTTTTGACGCAAACCAAAGCTCTTGTTGGTGACTAGACTAGTTACGATGCAGCAACTCTGGCTCACTAACACCCACACCGTCACTTTCGGAAGACGGACAGCTTCTTGACGGCTTGGGTCATCCGTACTCACGGCACGGTCCACCAGAGTATGCAACTCGTATCTAGTCACTTCGGAGTTCTCCTGACTTAATATGGTGACCTAGTGTTACTCTTGGGAAGGTGGGTGCTGCCCCTGCTAGGCAGTTATCACAAGAAGTGATTATCAATACATGCATGGCGATAATTTCTTTGTACCAAGGCGTGTGCGAAACCAACACCTCAAACAAGGGTAATGTGTGATGAGCTTTTGTGAATGAGGACAACTCAAGTTAGTGCTATCCGTGCCGTCCCGTGCCCCATGCCTTGACGTAAGTCGAGACGTGAGAGAATTAGGGATGTTGGAGCTAGAGTACTTTCTTCTGCACCGGCTGCATCTCGATTGAGAGTGTTTTAGTGAACCAAAACAGTCACGGAGCCACTTTGCATGTAACTTGTTGGCTATGTATCGTGAGATGATGAGCTTGTTGTTGGACGATCTCAATCAAGGCTGCAGCTACTACACTCGTCTGAGAGGAATCCAGCTTGGAAGGTGTAATGCAGGTAAAATGCAGTATCAATCACTTGACTCATACGCCATGTGCCAGGGTACCTTTACGGGGTCTCAAAGGAGCAGACACAGATGCATGATAGTGGTTGCGTGTCGTCACCTTAAGTCGGACCGTGGCCGACCGAAACTAAGCAAATCGTTTGTGCAAATATGCCTATCGAGGTTTCTCAAGCTCTGCAAGCCTTGGGGGCCCTCGAAGGAACCAGGCCGCATCAAAGGCCGCCCGCGGGAAGATCCTAGGGCCGCAGATGATACCAGACACACCAACACCCTCGGCTCTTCGGGGTTCAAGGGTTGGACGGCACCAAGATGTAAGCGGTCAGAGTGTGAAGAGCATGACAATATTGCTCTTAGGAAAAGATCGGAGGCATTCCTGCCAAGGTCCGTAGAGAGTGTGATGATGAGACTCTGTTGCATGCTGATCTAGTGTGTTGCCCACTTGCTTCTGAGCTCCGGGAGGTCATCCGGAATGAAAAGTACCAAGAAGAGACGCAAGGTTCGTGAAATACCATGCGCAAAACGACCCGAACCAACAAAACTTGGGCCTTTGAAGACAGCATCGGCAAGGGGGTTGCAGGTGTAGACGCAGGCGCAGGCGCAGACGCAGATGCAGACGCAAGAGGTAGTAGTAGGCGCAGCCGCAGCGGAGTTTGTCTCGTACAGAGTGGGCCAGCCGAGGGTGAAGTTGCCGATTTACCAACAACCGCGCCAGAAAGGCGCCGCTGGAGTCAAATTATCGACTCATCGGCTCGAGGTTTGCTGTGATGGGTTGAGGCGCGTTGAGTTGATGTGAAGACAAGCTAAGGTACAGCCGCGCGCCATCACACCCAACCTAAGCTGCAGGAAGGTGCAGGGGTTTATCGGCCCCCACCTGGAGAACAGACAGGGGGTGTGCGTTCGCCTACTGACACTGTGCTTACAGCGCATCCATTGACTCTTTGGACAGTGTCAATTCCATGTAAGTGCTTGGTCGAAGCAACAGCTCCAAGCGCCCCGTGACAGGGGTAATCGCTCCCCTGATCGAGCTCAGTCCAATCACAGTTTAGCAATACTTTGTAGTAGGAAAGAGTTCTTCTAGTTGAAGCCATCGGACCTGCTTTAGTATGTACAGAAGGATGCCAGACGTGGTAGGTCAGCACTGTAAGGAAGGAGTTCAGATACTGCAAGGTACACGAATTATACTTCAGATCATCATTCAGCCTACAACGGCAGTTGTATTTCCACTTCACCAACAGACAGCATCCAAATGAAAGTCTCCTTTGACTTCCATGTCGATATTGGCCCGCTTCGGCATCACCACTCGACGTATAGTTTCACACCCACACAACGTTTCGATGAAGATCCCAAGACCCGGAATGGACAAACCGGCATATATTAACTTGAATATGGCATGATATGGCACGGCACAACATGGGGCACTTTGGGATAGTGAAACGCACAAACTACAGCTTTGTCACACTTCTCATCATCGAGAAGGGAATGGTCAAGCACAACCATGTGTGACAAACCTCTCCCTTCGTGCATCGAGTCATGCAGCAGCGCGGAATTGTGTGAAGCTATCCCAGACTACACGTCGTTCGTTTCCGTATGCACGACCTGATAGTCGAGAACAAGGCGCAGATAAACCCATTTGTGGAGAATAGAACAAAGAGACATGACGCACAATCAGGAATCATCCCCGTCTTTACGAGGTGTGGATACACGGTTGGCTACATTCTTCACATTTTCCTTGGTGATCGCTGAAGACACTTCCAGTATCAGGAACAGCCGACGTCTGCTCCCCTTGGCATCTACATGTGTTGTTGGCTTGTCGCGGGTATTCTCATGGTGTGCCTTCAGCGGCCCGCGCGCATGATTTGGCCCGCATATCCACCTAGACATCACTCCGAACAGGCCGCCTTGACGAGGTGAATTGCTCAAAGCAACAGCGTTACTTTCATCCGCCGCGTCAAACCCGGCAACGAGAGTTTGACCCGTTGATACAAGCGCGATATGTATAATCCCACTCACATAGGCCGCTGTCATGTACTATACGCATCTCCCTCATGGTGTTGATATGCCCAAACCTTAGTGGTTGACAGGGTTCTGCAGTCTTTCTTTGTTCGCTCTCAAACACAGCTAGTACCTCGCCCCCTTGACCTTTGACAACCCCAGAACGACCCTACATCCCGTCGTCTACCTAATCTACATAGGGATTAATGGTCTCTTCGCGGATCATGTGCAACACCCGCTAGCTCCACAAGGCGTCTAACGCCTCTCGCGTCTTAGCTTAGCCAAGGGACAAGGAACAATGGCAGAACCTGGACCAACAGACACACGAAGGAAGAAATTTTCCTCAAGATGTGCCGAAGCACAGGTTGGTAGGTCACCAGGAAGATCGAAAGAACGTCCGGGGGGTCGTATTCATGAAAAATATTAATTTCTGTGGCGTCATGACACAAGCCGGTATCTGTTGGTCGCAATTTAAATCGACAGCGGGAGAGGCATCAATAGGAGGGTGGCAGGTAGGGAGCTGTCATGTCCATGTGGCAGCTGCAAAAAGGCGACTTCGGCAAAGCCGTCTCACTTGTTTGCTGAAACAAACCAATTACCAGTGTCATTCTATGACCAGGTTCAGCTTCAGTATTCCGAAGGCTTTCGAATAATGGATGGTAGCATGGGTACAGGCTGTCATCTGAACGTCAGGCCTGGAGCTAGTGGGAACTCGGGGCGAGCTTTCCCGCTCATTGAGCAAGCCATCAGCTTGCAAAGGAGCTTAGATGGTTGACGCATGCCTTCGATTACGGATGCAGGGGATCGTTTAACATCAGTTTTTCCAGCATCTCAATAAATTGGGCTACCAGATAGTAGCTCATCATGTTGTCCGACCTATACTGCTCCTCGATAAAAGTTTGTACGATGTCATTACCAAATTACACTAGTGAGTGTTCACAGGCTGCAACGTGTGGCAGCCGGCCACTGCTCACGGCAGGCAATCGAGCATCAAGCAGACCGTACCCAACTACATAAAGGAATCGCAACTGCTGGCCCTTCTGACTGCGACCATGATGTTGACGACGGATTTGAGATGCATGATGGTGGTTCCCCTCAATGCAGAAGAGCATGTCCGTAGAGTGTGGATGCACGATGACCCATTCTACAAAGGGCCCCATTGAAGCCAACATGCTCGCACAATCTCCTTCACAATCACACCGCGTGGAATTCTATGAGGGCTCTCAGACCTGTATCGGAGTCTAATGCTGTTGGTCTGCCCAAAATTCCCTTGTGGACTGATGTGCCTTGACGTAAGTCAACCCTTGGGCCAGCCTGCCAACAGAGCGTGGTGTTGCGGCACACAAGCGACCTGATTTGGGGCTCGGAGGTTATATCTCAGTTTACAAGCTGATTGTCTCCTTTTCCAGAATTCCCCTCGCCTCTTTTCTGTGGTGTTTGCGGGGACAGAGGGCCGAGAAGAAAGAGGAGTGCCTGGCAGTACATTTTGCGCACCAACACACACCCCCTCCAAGCCTCACCCCCTGGCCGACCCAGAGCCAACTGACTAGGTAGCTAACCAACCATCCTATCTAAGCAACCTAGCTCCTGGTCTTTCAACACCTGGGAAGTGCAAACAGGACCAACAATCCGTCTTCCTTGCTCTCGTTTTGAGGGTTATTTCGACTTTCACATTGTGGAATCTCCAAGACACCTGTACACATAGTGTCATGGACAGTAAACTGCCTCGCTCAGTCAGAATCGTTTCCAAACCCTCGGGACCGTGTCACCAGCTATATAAGGGCCAGGGATATCTGCCTCAATACAATATTCACAGCTCAGACTCAACAGCACTCCAAACCACCGTTCTACACTCAAAATTCCATATCATCACTCTGAAGATCTCTTCCTTTCGAAGTCCCATTGTCCTTCAGCTTAAACCTCAATCCTCAGCCATATTTTGGTGCCAACCCTCCATAGTCTACCACGGCAGCAAGCCTCTTTCCGTCAAATACACAAAGCCACACCCGTCGGGACAAGTGTGACCAAATACTCACACAAACTTCTCGGATCACGGCTGTGAACTGCCTGCCATCTTTTGAGTCAACTAGCTCCGGTTGTCAAACAAACCAATCCTCGCACAACGCCAGTTTGTTGTTATATATTGAAGCACCAAGACAGAGTCTTTAGCTTCAACAACAGACAACAACTCTCTTGCACTATCTTCAAGGTTCCAACTTAGAACCATCAGCAACAATGTGCTACTGGAGAACTACTCAGCACTGGACTCAGTGTGGCTGCACTGTTTCTAACCTTGATCCTCAGCCCGGCACCTCCTGCCGATGCATGAGCAACATCACCGATCAGGGCTCGACGACGTGGGAGGGCTACTGTGGACGTCCTCAGTGCCCTAACCCTCCTCGGGCGACCTAGTAGGTTGGTATCTGAGTTTCCCTTGGAAAGCGAGCCTCTACGCTGCAGTGCAGCTAACGAGTGTCACGTATAGCGATCCTCGATACCCTCGAAGAAAGGGAGAAAAGTTATGAACAGATTCCTAATCTGCAAAAGCTTTGACTACCCCGCGCAAGGTGGAAACGCATGGTGATCTTGGAGGGGATTTCTTATACCTTTTTGGATTTATTTCTGAATCCATAGATGGACCGTGGTATCCCTGGAGTTGTTTGGCAACAAACTCGGACTCCCAGAACAACACAGATGAGAGGGTGATACAGTCATTTCTGGAAATCAGAAGGCATCATTTTGGTTATTTTGGTCCTGTTCTTTTTCTTATTATTATCATTCTTCTACTTCTACACTTATCTATCTACGTTCCTTGATAGTTTGAATTGCATCTTTACTTTATCTCACAAACCGTTTTGACATGCATGGGTTAGCTGCCCCTTGCTTGATTGAGTTGGAAAGGAGTGTGATTGGGGCGTGCGAATAAGAAATGACCAGGATCTCATGGATCCGCTGCACTGAGGCGAGATTTCGAAGAGCTGGGGTATCCTCGCTAATAGCCTTAACTTTTGCTTTTACTTGGTGGACAAATGCTGACCTGTCTTATTCTCGATCTTGTTCCTCGCATGACATTATACATTTTATTCCTATATGTTCCAATGGAAGTCAGGTTGAAGTTGGTTTAAGTTTGCCCCCACTAACAGTCACATTGATCCTCAGGCCCAATCTGCGACCCCCTACGCCACGCTACGCCACGGCCATAACAGCGGCCCTAAAGAAAGCCACAGCCAACCCATCAACGATGCAACAAATGAATACGTTTCAATATATTTTATCCTACAGCCCCATTGTGGGTTCTCGAGAGATGAAAACGCCTCGTGGGCGTCTCTGAGAACTGTGCACGAGGTTTGATGTCGCCGCCTCTCCAGGTCTAAGCTATGGATCTGTACAGAAAGGAATGTCCGTGTAAGTCAGCCTCTTGTATAGCTGCTACCAACGGCATCGTGAGCCGTGCATCAGGGACCCTTTGCCCTAGTCCAATTGGATATGACCCTTCTGTTCCTCCTAGTAGCAATTAAGGTAAGGCAGAGTTCAGAAGGATCTCTCACTGGGAGAATCCGTCACCACGTAGACTTTTAAGCGCCCAATATGTTGTCTGCATGTAACTAGACTAGTCTCAGCCCTCCAGCCTAGTGCAAGCTGAGTTCGATTCATAGATTTTAGTTAGGCGATAGTATTCAGTCGGTGAGCAGTAAACTATTCCTTTCTTACTCTTTCTCTGTTAGTTATTAGTACAAAGATGGCGTCTCCTCTTTGTCTTCCTTCCGGTTGAGCAAGCTACCTGGGCAATTCGATTAATTATTAAACACCCCTGGCCCTGTTGGGTTGGGTGGAGTTTGAGAGGAGCAGCTGTGCGTGCAGACATCAATGATCATGTGACTTGGTTCCATCGATCTCATTGCTGGGGGCGAGTCTTGAGTAAAACCAACTCATGACAACACTGCACCCAATTCAATCGTCACAAAGAGTAACTTCTTGATGGTTGACCTTGCATCAGGTTGTCTCAACTCTCATCATGTCGATTTGATGACACCAGGGCCAAATCCAGGCTGTGATACCTGCAGTGTTTTACCCTCCCAGCAAAGGAACTTATCCTTGTCAATTGCTACAGGCCGTATTTCCTACCCTTCAAACTCTGGCAATCAGCAACCAACGCTTTTCTCATCTTTGCTTCTATTATGGGTAGTCGTACGGTATCAGTACAACTGCCAAAACTCCGTACGCCCCGAAAATCGTCACACAGCAATACCCGCCTGACTCAAAAAAAATAAGAAACTCTCCGGCCCGTATGATACAAACAGTCAACATCTTCAGGAGATGTAACTTCCACATCTCGCTTGTAGTAAATGCCGTTGTCCTCCCGTTGCCCTTCGCGATCCGCATGATACGGGACGTGACGTGACGTGCCGGCCAACGACATGACCACCTCCGTCTGTAACTATCCCCGCACTCGTCACATTGACCTATACGGTTTTTCGGTGGGCTAGAGTAGGACTCATATGCGCTTACATTATGCTGTAGACTATCAAGACTGGTAAACTTCTTTCGCACCGTGTCGACGACGAGTCTCCTGCTTAGGTTGAAGCCTTGGGCTTCTCTTTTCTCGTCGGGTCATACTGACATAGATCATAAGTGATAAAAAGAATTAGGTAAATTTAGTATAAGTTTAGGATACATTTTATTAAGTTTATTTAATACCTTATGTTAAAGGTTGATATTTTCTTATTCCTTAAGGCCTACTGTTACTACGTTGCACCTTCATGTTGACTTCAGCCGCGTTGAACATATTGTTCAAGGTTGCATCGCCGAGTTCGTCTTCCCTTTCTCTTCCCTCAGAGAAGTGTTCTTTGGCTGGTCGAGAGCCCATAGACTCATAGCACCAAGCCTCAGTACCACCACTCCATTACATTGACCCCAACACCCTGTTAGCTGGGTTTGCCTATACCTATGTTTGTAGCTATTTGCTGTTTATCTTGCTACCTAATATGCATAGAGCCTATCTAGGTACCTAGCAAGGACAAACTGTTGATGCCTATAGAGGCAATCATCTCGGGGACTAGTATAAATAGTCCTCTTTCTTCTAGGCTAGACTTAATTCTATCAAGCCTTTCCTTTTCATCTAACACAGCTGCATTCATACCCATCAAAGCAGCCACTTTCCGTCTTCAGAATTATTTCTTGCCAGAGCTGGACGAGTGAGTGTGGCCACTGGCAGACGTGTAGGTTGAGCTACCTTGACCATCGTTGTGGTAAGTGCTTCCATTGGGGTTGGAGTAATAGTAGGAGCCATCTCTGGATAGAATGTTAGGACTTGACATGCATGTCAGTCAGTCCACACCTACGTGTTGGAGTAGTGATAAGAGTTCGAGTTCGAGGCACTAGCACCGTAGTCCCGGGAGCAATAGTGGTTTCCCTAAGACATGTTAGCAGTGACACGAACAGGTGTAGACTATGTGTCTGACCTGAGTGTTGGTGCCAGAACTCTTGGTGGTGTAGTCCTCGGGCATGTTTACGCGTATGAGGAACAACAAGATGGAGTTGGTTTCGTTAGTCTGAGGTTCTTGTGAGAGTTACCAAAGAAAGTTCAGAAGAGCTTTATTACGGCGAAGTGAGCCTTTTATAGTGAGGGGGATTAGTCCCAAACGATGCCATGCCGTATTCACGTGTTTAGCTATCTCTTGTAATGATTTCATTGGTGGTTTGCCTATTGCAAGTACTAAAGAGAGACAAGCGCGGATATTGTATACCCTGCTTCTCATTGAAGCTATTAGAGAAGCACGACCTCGGTTAGTTGATGTTAGTAAATGAGTTCACTTGTCAATTAGTACCAATAGCTCAAAGCAGTAAACAAGATATTGTTAGTTTAACACAAGGTGACTTATATATAGAGCCTGAAACATAAGTAATACAGGATTAAGCAAGCGGTATAAGTCTTGCTGTATTGCGATTACGGGAAACTCTGGAGAATTTGAGTTTCAATAGGATCATTGCTTTGATGCTTTCTTGGAAACTTGTAGTTTATGTGTGCTTACCGTCAAACCGGAAATTCCGGTCTGACCTGGGTTGTAATATGCATAGGGTAAGTCAATATTTGTGAAGTCAAACTTGGCATTTGAGGTGCAAACTGGATTGCCTCATTGGCTATTCCCTCGTACACCCCGCAGAATTATATGCAGTTATGTCATCTTTGCATTAGTTCGAAGTTGGTGTATGTCATTTGGTCCGGGTGCAGTTTCACGCTGTATGTTTGCTTTGTAAGTGGTGAGGATGTGCCGTGATCCGCCTCCTCAGAATTGCCACAAGGTTCTGGGTAACATACATATATAAAGTAAAAGATCTCGCCTCTTGTACCGCAGAAGTTTGAAATAGCTATTAAGCGACGTAAGAGATTATTTGCTGAACCAAAGACTTCGTTTCATAACTCAACAATAGTGAACACCGCGATGGCAACCAAAATTTTGCTGCAAGTGCCAATCACACATCACTTTATATAGTATGTGGTCATTGAGAAACCAACTTGTCCTTTTAGTACTGGAGTCACTGGTAAGAATGGTACCTTGAGCGGAACTTGTCCAAATTGACACTTGCCAATAGGCTTCGTTGGGGGAACTGCCTTTTCAAAGATATACGATGCTCACCCGGATTATGACTATATCCTGTATATTCGTAGCGAAGATCGTTCAAAGATCATCTTGCAGAAGTACCCCAAGGTCAAGTTTGTGTATGGAGACCTTGCGATCATCGATGTTATCGAGAAGGCGGCATCCCAAGCTGACGTGGTTGTTCGTAAGTTCAACATACCTCAAGAATAGGAGGAGAACTAGAACTTACACTTTTGAATAGATATGGAAGAATCTGCAGACTCAATCCCTGCGGCAAAGGCAATCGCAAACGGTCTTGTCTCTGGCCATTCGGCAGAAAACCCGGGATACTAAATCCATCTTTCAGGAGCAGGTATCCTGACCTGGTATGATCTCAAGAATCGGCGCTACGGTGAACCACCTCTGCCAGAGCAGAATTACCATGACATCAACAACATTGACCGCATTCTCAACCTCCCCGATGAAGCGACCCACAAGGTTGTTGACAATGCTGTCCATAGTCTCGACTCAGATATCGTCAAGTTCCTCATTGTATCACCTGGTGTTATTCATGGAATTGGTCTCGGGCTGTTCAATAAAACTAGCATGACAGTTCCCAGCTTGGCTCGAGCAACTTGGCTATACCCCTTTCGTTGGAGCTGGGAAGGCAAAATGGGACTACGTTCATGTGGAGGACCTCGCAGACTTTTTCAAAAAAAGCTATCGAAGCAACCCAGGATCCCTCCAAGAAAGAAAAACCCGAAATATGGGGTAGGAAAGGGTACTACTTTATCAATGGCGGTGAACACCAATGGAAAGACCTCGCAACCTGGGTTGCTGACGAGGTTCATCGTCAAGGGTATATACCTGAGTCTAGGATCCAGGCTGTTACATTCGAGGATGTAATCAAGCAGGGTTATAAGGCTGGAATTGCGTGGGCCATCAACTCGAAGGGAGAATCGGAGAGAGCGAGGAAGTTTCTGGGATGGGAGCCCAAGGCCCGTCTCTTAAAGCCACAATTCCTGACTCTGTGATTTGGGAGGCTGAGATTCTCGATCTGAAGCCTAAGTACAAATGAGACATAGGACGGAAAACAAGTGATTGTAACTGGAACCGATTTTTGGGCCAAAGTGTCTTAGCGAAAGAAGGAAAAGAAAAACGAACAAAGCCGTGTGTTGGATGATGCCTGGGAAGATGTCGTGGTCCACCGCTTTCATCCTGGAAAACATGAAGCTATTCGCAGAATTTACCAAGACTCATTAGGTACAATTAACAGAATTGTACTTGAGAATGACTTTTACCACAGCTTTGTTGTCTTGCCATACCAGTTCTCAAAAGATGCCAGGGCTTTGATCTCCCTTCGTCGTGTTATCTCATATTGGTCGTCAATACCGCAGGTCGATCTATTGGCCACCATTCTGAACCAACAAGCATAATCTCAGATTTAGAAGTATGTCTTGTCACGTATTAGCACACGTTAATTAGCGTCTTCGTTGTGACCTGGCACTGTTGTATGGCCTGAGATGTGTCTCCTGGTATCACGTGAGGGCTTCTTTTATGTCATGCTGTAGGCTGATCAACTGCAGTCCTTAAGGATAACCACAGCTCATATCTAGTTCGAAGTTTAGATGAATGGCTCGAGTTGTCTGGAGGTTACAAAGAGTCGTCATTCGTCGGATAGCGAGTCAGGCATATAGTACGATAGAACTGGTGGTTGCAAGCGAGTAAGTTAACCATTCGCAGACGCCACGGCTCCGAAAGCGGCAAAGGTACTAGGAGTCGGCATGGCCGTCAAGCTTTGGGTACACAAGCTTGAGGGACAGCTACTAGTTGGGCTGCAGTGGTAACTAACTCACTGGTTCTTCCTCAGGCAACCGAGGATCAGGAACTCGGAGAAGAAAATTTGATCTAGGTAGAGGCGGCTAAATCCTTGCCACTGCCCATAAGCTGAGTGGTGATTTGTTGAGGCAATGGTAAATCTCTTTCGAGGTTCAAGGTTCACAGTACAGTGTTATGTTTCAAAAGATCGCTCTCGCACTTTAGCCACAACAAGTACAACATGTATTTTGACTGACTGCCAATTAAAAAAAAAAAATGGAACATGAGATAATGATACCAATCTATTGGTGTCGGATAGTTTATACTAAATTATCGATATCTCCGGCTTAGAATTACCTCGTTCGCGATTTCTCGCGCTCTCAAAAGTGCGTTGGTTGCTCAGCAGAATCGAAAGAAAAAAAAGAATGGAGCCTTGGAAAAAAACTCAGGCGAGAGACTTTACCGCGATAGGTTTAGTGGAGGGGATTCCCTACCGCCCACTGCCCCGCCCCGCAGAAAAAGTTCACAGGTCCCTCCAAAATTTATTATTCTTTTTTAACGCAGCGCCGCTCACAAAATCAGAGTAGGAGAATTTCCTTTCTTGAAACCCCACGTTCTTCTTCTTCTCCTCTTCATCCTTCTTCCCTTTCCACCACAAACCTTTCAGACAAGACAAAATGGCGGACGAAGTGTATGACGGTGCCATTGGCATTGATCTGGGTATGTCTATTACATCTCTTCCGATGCACCTGGTGTTGTTGTTGTCGAGGTGTTTTATTCTTGTGCGCCATCGGGTGACTCGCTTCATGATGCCCTCACCAGAGGACACTGAAAGATGGAACGATCAACTCCAAAGACAACACACTCAGAATTTATCGGACAACTCATCGAAAGTAATCGCTAACACCGTCCTCCCACAGGTACTACCTACTCCTGTGTTGCTATCTACGAGGGTACCAATGTCGAGATCATCGCCAACGAGCAGGGTTCTTTCACCACCCCTTCTTTCGTTTCCTTCACTGAAAAGGAGCGTCTGATCGGTGAGGCCGCCAAGAACAATGCTGCCATGAACCCCCGCAACACTGTCTTCGATGCCAAGTGAGTTTGTTCTCACCTCCACCCAACGCACAAGATGGCAGTTTCTGACTGATATTTCTCAGGCGTCTGATTGGTCGTCGTTTCGATGACCCTACCGTCAAGAAGGACGTCGAGTCTTGGCCCTTCAAGATTGTCGATGACAACGGCAGCCCCAAGATCGAGGTCGAGTACCTCGGCGAGAACAAGCAGTTCTCTGCCCAGGAGATCTCCTCCATGGTCCTCACCAAGGTACGCACAAATTTTTGGGCGGACAATTTCCCCGCCCCCGCACTAGCGCAATTTTTACTGACCCCTCCAAATAGATGAAGGAGATTGCCGAGACCAAGCTCGGCAAGAAGGTCGAGAAGGCCGTCATCACTGTCCCTGCCTACTTCAACGACAACCAGCGACAGGCCACCAAGGA
>JAAVUA010000036.1:0-127202 GCA_014898875.1 Fusarium miscanthi
CGGGTGGTCCTTCACGAGTGCGGTGGAGCGGGGCCTGGGGGACAGGTTTGGTTTAGTTTGGTCTTGGGTCCTACCTACGTGTGATGTGTGATAGGAGAGTCATTTTTGCAGAGACAAAGGGCCTTTGTCTCTGAAGAACCAATTCATCTAATGAGGGTTTCCATGGCGTTGCTGACAGCAATTGTGTTTTGGCAATGCTCAGCCGTCGCAAGAGCGAAGGTAAAGACCAGAAATAATAGGCTTTGCCGTATTCATATTCGTTACGTCGTATCCAACCACCACCCACAGTGTATCAATGCTAGCACGTCTCAGAGGCAGGCCCCCTAGGTCAAGAATCTGGAGGCTGTGCAGGTACTTGGAATGTAGGCCAAGCGCTGGGCCAAGTGAAAGTCAATAACACGGATGCATGCGCGGGTATGGGGTGACGATCTCGTATTGACTCTAACAGTATATACCTAGTACTTTGTGGGTACACACTTTGTTCCCCATTAGCAACAAGGCCTTCCCCCTGGAAGACGAGGTCCAAATTTGTCTATTCACTCCGTGTATAAAGCGATATGCTGTACGTACCGAGAACGGATGTTTCGGGCTGGCTAGAACGTCGATTGAAAGAAATATGAGTAACAAGGACCCATTGTTGCCGTAGATCTTGATTGCGTTGTCACTGCAAACGCAGTCAACAGAAGTTGGCAATCAAGAGGCTAGCAGGGCTGGTTAGTTGCCGTAGTAGAGGCGGCATCACGCTGCATAAGATAAACAAGGTCAGCAGGCGTTACTTAATGAATCGATGCATGATCCCCGATCTGGGCATTGAAAAACACCAGTGTTTCCGGTTTTGTGCCATAACATGTAGTAATTAGTATACGTAGTGTAGCTAACATATATGACAACGACTCTGAAAGGTCGCGTGGTTGGTCTGTAGCAGGATCGCCAACAGAGCCGTCAAAGGCCAAGATCTGGGCGATTTCCGTGCCCTCAGAGGAATACGAACAATAAATGTTGTAACAATAATAAGGTAAGCCAAAATTGACATGATACGGATGCCACCTCCGGTAACCATGAGCCAGCTCGCATTGTTACAGGATGGATTTAATTAACTGAGGCTTGCACAGCCTCAGGGCCTCCTTACAGGCAGTCTCTGTAACTTTGCCGACGCCCGAAGGGGTGGCCCCTACTTGGTTCTCTTCAGGTGTGCCAATCCAGGTCTCAGGCCTTTTAAGGCGCACACCGTTTTCAGAAGAGCACAGCAATGGTGGGCGAATTGTGATAGTCAGGCGTGAAGAGGCTGTGTACTGAAGTGCTGTCGCGTCCTGTCTTGGTTGTTCTTGGGCTAATATCGTGTTTTTCTTGGGAACTGTACTTTCGGCATCTCCGTCTGTCTGCAGAGAAAATCCTGCATCAATGTAAGGCACTCACTATTACGAGTGGGGGAATGTGGTAAATATCTGTACTGAGACAGTCAAATTTTGCCGCCCATCTGACCTCGTCTGAAGAGGTTTCGAAATCAAGCTCAGCTTTTGAGTTATCTATAGACTTTGATGGGCCAATCTCAATGATGATGCCAAGACTCGCGTTCTTCTGTCACCTGCAAATCGTCCAAAACTCCGCTTCACATACAGAGAGTAGAGTGAGCTTATTGGGATATGAGATTGGCAGCCAGTCTCCTTAAAAGGAACACCACGCAAATGAAGGGCGAGCAACGCTCCTGGCAATCATCTGCCTAGCTTGGGTCAACTTCTCTATATATCTGACTAGAATTATCAGATGCATCTCAAACGCGACAACGGTACTCCCATTCTATTTTCAGTCCAATAACCACAATTGAGTTTCGACAGTCGACATCCACCGTTCCCACATCGTCGTAGTCAGTTTCAACAGCTGCTCATCAAACCCAGAATTGTCTACTCTCGTTCCCTATTGGATATCTCACATTCCAGATCTCCAACCCCTCACAGCCCCGATATTCAGGGGTACGCATTCCAGAGGCCAACAGCTTCAGTTGTGTGCTAATGTAATAAACGCCTTCACATACACAGAGAGATTGAAATTAAAGAGAAGGGTATCTATTACGCATAGAAAGGCCAGCATAATCCACTGAGGAATGTCACAGGTTTTGTTACTGGACAGGCGATACATTTCTCAAACATAAGCGTCAAAAACTACTACTAATATGGAGCATGGACGCGTCAACTCGAAACCTTCTGATACTAATCTATTTCACCAAAATTCATGCCCAGCACGTGTTAGACCAAAGAGCATCACACTAAGCGAGAATATGAATCGTAATCATTCCGGTTCATCTTCATCCGGGTCTCATTGCATGTTTCGCTTGTCGCATTCCTAACAAAAGCCATGCCTTTGTCTTTATGCTTCTGTTTCGAGAGATCGTTAAAAACTCCGCCGACGCAGGCCTCAGGTAAGAAATGTATAAAACGGAACTATACAATTCATCGCCAATACCCATGTCTAATTTACCAAACTCCAGCCTTGAGCCGTCCAAATGCTGTACATGCTGCCGAACTACGGCCATACACAGATCTAGTTCCACAATCATAACATATATTGTGCATTCTACAGCACATCCCACTGTGCATTCCACGGATTGTTCATCGTCGTATAGTCGACACCGTGTTTGTAAGAACTAGTCAGTTCCTCCTGGTCCACTCCACAGTGTGTCTGTCCATCTCTTCCAGTAAACCATCCTAGTCCATACGTCTTCCCGTCATCAAGTTTCTTCGCCATTTCTGTGTTGTTGAGCTTCGAGGTCCCCACAAAGTTGTACAGCATCTTGCTCTGGTGGATAAAAGCCAGAATTGACGCAATAGTGTTGGGCTGACGCGGCAGGAAAGGATGGCGTCGGCGGAAGAACACCATGTTTGAGACAACAAACATGTAGATCAGTATGAATAATGTGGCGCCGAGTGTGATATAGAATGAGCGTATCGTCTCCTGTCCAGAGTTGAGTATTTCACCATTCTCTTTATCGTCCTTCCACTTTCCTTTGTTGTATTTATTCATTCCATATGCTGTGATGAAATCTTGCCCATCCACCGTTGCAAGGCTGGTTACAAGGATCGTCAGGAATTCAGCCATGACACTACCGAACCCAACAAGAAATACTAGAAAGTGGCCGTTCAAGAGCGCTCGCAGTGGCATGTAAGCAAACGGTAGTGCAGTGTAATCAAGGGTAAGAACTTTTGAGTGCGCATGTCGCTTTGAAAGGATATAGTAAGGCTCCATCATACGAACGGATGTCTCCATCGCGCCCCAGCATAGCTTGAGGATGACAGCTAACGCTGTGACGACCCAGGCAGCCTTGTCTGTGATGATCTGGGCGGGAGTGAAGAGAAAGGTTGGGATCAATGCTGCAAAGAGGATCAACCCAATGATGAAAGGGATACATCCCATTGGACGTAACATCAGGGGATGCGGGTGCTCTGAGAGATGGGTGCCATCATCCTGTTCGCTGTCCGTTTCCACCTTTGTGCTTGTGCCATCGTAAGGTGCAAGCGAAGAATTTCTCAGCATGTATCGACGACGCTTCAGCTTTTGGTGAATGTCTTTATGCTTGGCTGTGTCCATATCTTTGAAGTCCATCAGGACATGGCTCACTACAGCCATGCTAGCAAGACCAGCAATGCCTCTGACATCAGATAGTAGGCCCGATCGTCGAGTTTGTAAAATATATAGTAAGCCGCATCCCATGGCTGCACATAACACTAGAGTAACCGTCAAAAGTCGCGACCAGACCGAGGCCACAAAGATCTCCTTCATGTCACTAGGCTTTTCCAAACGCTCCTTGCGGCTCGGTGTGAGTATGATCGACGCAGCTGCACAGGTTGGTACGAGGGAAACGGCAAGTGTTGAGGCGAAAGAAGACAAAGCCACCGCATAGTGGCCAAGCTTGATCGCTCGAAAAGGTCGCCAGAAGCTGTAGCTTGTGACATAGTCGGCATTGATTGACTTGGAAGCCAGAGCACCCTGCTGTCTGGATAGCTGGTAGAAAGCCTCCAGGCGGCGGACTTCGAAGTCAGTAAACTGCCAGAATACGCCGAAAGTAACCGCAACTACTGTCGGTAAGAATTTGATTGCAAAATAGACAAAGGCGTCTATATCTTTGGGTGACCGGAATTTTACTATGGGCTTTTTGTGAAATCGTTGGAAAAGATATTCCTGCGCAATAGCCAACCCGACCGATATTATAATCAGCAACGTGAGGTAGGGCCATCGCATTGTTGGAGGCTTCCAATTCGGTTGAGGGTAGAATATTTCTGTCTTGTCCTCCTTAGTCGGGAAAGTTGATCGGCGGAAATCATTAGACGCAACCGTGCTGAGCCCCTCGATGCTGCTCAGGTCGGCGCCTGGTCCCTCCTCTAATATCACCTCAATGACTTCTCCTTTCCGATTAGCTTCGTCCTGTCCTCTTTGTCGGATCGTCTCAAATCGGCCAAGATGCGCAGGTGGCTTGCGGCGCGAAAAGGACCGCGACAGACTCCTCTGAACAGATGGGGCCGACGACAGAAGTTCGGCATCGCGCATCTTGACGTCCGCGTGAAACCCTTGGCCCAAACCTCCTGTCAACATCCCGCTAGCCTCTTGCGCCTGAAGCTTCTTCACGAAAGCCTCATCGTGCGAGGTCATTGGCCCTAGCGCGGCGCTCAGGTCGAAGCCTGGAGACACATCATCTTCATCCTCCTTTATCGGATCATAGCGGCTAGAGTGGCCCATGGGCGCTGCACCACCAAGCAATGACAGATCGTATGCTTCGTCTTCAGTGCTTTCCTCTGGAATGGTTCTTCCGAGAGATGAGCCGTATGCACGCTTGGCTCTAGATGGAAACCGTGAAGGATGAGGCCCAGCTACAGACACAGGCGCATACGATCCCCCCGCTCCATTATAGCCAAACGATGCAGACCATCCAGACCCAGCAGCGTACGAATGTCCGTCATATTCTTGTTGGGGCGGACTCGAGTTTCCTGCATAGGAGTCGAGAGACACCATAGATTCGCGGCCATGAAGCTGAGGGTACGAAGTATCGTCGGAATAAACCGTCATGGCAGAGACGCGATGGCTCAGATGTGGTTGGCTTGTTGCGGGCCTTTGCGATGCGGTTGCAGAGCCAGCAGGATGATATGGCTCGTAAGTTTGAAAGGGGTCTTCAGCCCGGTCATCTTGGTATGCCATATTGCGCGGCTCTTGTCATTATTGAGTATTGTTTGTTACTATAGACAATGGCTCTAAACCCGGGGTAACAGTTCCAACAGTAAGCTATGGTACGGGTCGATCGCTCGCGGTACAGTGGGCGGGGCACGACGCGCAAAAGGAGGGACGGCCGATCAGACAACGAAGGATTTGACGATGCTAACAGTTTGTTGGTTATCGAGAGGGAATGAGAGATAGATAAACGAGAACAACACAAGGCAGAAGGAATGAGAGAGAGGATATTATGGAATCGACAAGCCTCCCCCTTGCTGAGCAGCTTCAGCCGTTCAGCCATGAATGGTAATGAACGTCCTATTAAGGTAAGTTCTGTTAGGTACCTAGTCCACGGTTACTCTTCCTTAGTACCTTAGATGGGCCAAACTAACGCTGACTAGGGACGCCTTAGGCTTCCCCGTCCAGCCTTTGAGGAGCATGGTTGAGATCGGGCGGATCATTAACCTCTATAAGGCTGGGGCTGAACCTGTTTTTCTGGGTCTTTCCCCCACGAAAGACCATGCGGGATCATATTTTGTCCAACTGCCGTGATTACCCTCTTCGACCTGTATCTCATGTGCTGCAATACAACGCGATAGTTAAACAGTGCTATTTCTCGAGTTGCTTATTGTCCCTCACTTAAGCGCTTCGGAAGTAGCTATCTTATATCAGCCCTTGGAGGCGAAAGCAATCCGTCGTACCTTGGTAGTTTTCCTTTCCTCGATCTAACATTAGATGCAGAACTGCACTCTTTCTTGGATTCGATTCGATCCCAATCCTTGCAAGGGTCATATATCCAATCAACACTTACCATAGGTGGCCTCCGCCCTTGGCTCTTCCAATAAACAATCTTACGGCCTTTATCGCACAAATACGTATACTGTGTCCAAGACATCGACGTGTTATTCAATTTCAGCTTCAAGCCTCAGAGGCGCAACTAGGTTGAGTCTAGCTAAACAGCCTTGTCATCAGCTACCGGAAAATTCCATGATACTTGTGTTATTCTTGGCAAAGCTGAAAGGGGCCCTTTCCTCCTCCCTCTTGTCTGTGCTCAAGCACTGGGGGGGGGGGGAGGATGAGATTTTTCACACTCAATGTAAAGCAGATGTTGCGCAGCTGAGTTGCTTTGTCGTCGATGCTGCAGTGCAACTTTTCTTCCTGAGTCTCCTCTCCCGCTGTTGCGATACCTGTCTTACTCACGGCATGTTACCTCTGTCTCATTCGTTTAAAGCCAGGCTTGGCTTTTGGGTCCTTTCCCCTCATAGTGAGCTGACCGATGCCAGCCGCTAGAAGTGCATGCATGACCAGTCGTCTTGAGTGGTGGGCTGTCTGCAGACCCTTAGTTTATCAACGACGTTTGTCTGGCTATGGGTATAAATAGAACAGATCTGACCAATCACTGCATATTTCATGTAGGTCTCGCACTGCCAGTCTTTGCGCAATGGTATCTGTAACGGCTCTAGTGTCGATACCTCCAGTTACTAGTAAGACCCTCAATCTCAGCAAAGAACAACAACAGAGCAAACTTCATTCGGCAGCATCCTTCCGTTGCTTGGGGGAATTCTGGCATGCGGCTTGCGATTATCGATTTATCAACTAATCATTGTACACAGGGTACTTTTTTTGGTGGGGGGGGGGGGATGTTTGGCAGGTCTCGACAACTCCAAGACATGTTTCGCGGAAATTAAGGTATACATGTCGGGTATATACACATACCCTATATGCTCATTCCGCGATTTGGTGTCAAAACAGTTGTATGGACAGCTTCCTTCTCCTGTATGGAGCTCAGTAAACACTGTCACATAAACGTGAGGTTTTCCATGAACTGACGTCGCATGTGAGTATCGCGCATGACCCTGTGCACCGAATACATTGCGCTACTCCGGTACAAGACTCATATTGTCTGCCTGTTGATATGTATGGTGGGTACATTTGACTATAAATTTGAATATAATATTCAAGTGCCCCAACGAATTGACAGAGTCTCTCACTAGGAGAGCAAATAATTTATCCTTGAAAGATAAGACTATGCTTCAAGGAGATTATATCCTGAGAAAAGAGAATACCTATCGAAGTTGACATAGGTATTCATGCTGGCTTAGACCGTTTCCAAAGTTGAACAGGGCGAGCTACAAGGTAAATCAACTTGATCTAAAATAATAATTTCTATTCAGAAAATGAGATTTGATCCACACCCGAGAGCCTCACCCTCAATTATAAGTTTGTAGTGAGTACTGAACCTGTCCATATGTCTTTGATCCCAAAACTTCCAGTCTATGCAAAACAAAAATCAATACGCTTCTATCGCTATGCGAACAGAACCAGTGAAGAATGCGGTCATATATCTCATGCGCACATCTAGAACATGAGGTATGCTGACATTAATGCAGCTAGCAAAGCTGTCATAGAAGCAGCTTGATATGTATGTGGAGCTAGGCTCGTGGTGCCGCAACAACTGTCACGGTCATACGTCACGTTATTCATCTGCGCAGCAACCTCAAAGACAGAGCCAGGGAAGCCACCGTAATTGTAATAGTCCACATTGAGAATATTGGGAGCCCGGCCCCAGTCAGAGCGGCAGTTGTTGGCCGCAACACCCAGGCTGCCATAGCCCGTGACGTTATTAGTCTCATTGAGTAGTGCCACAGCGGGGACCAGAATTTCGGCACCAAAGACGTTGAACTCGGCGTTGAGGTTGTGGTTCATGAGGTACAGGCGGTTCTTCGCGGATTTCTCGCTCAGGTCGGGAGGTCGCTGGACAGTGCAGGGAAAGTTGCGATCCAGAGGATCAAAAGGAGTCTCCCACATCTGTGTGAACTCATCGAGAAGCCAGGGGTACTTCTTCTGGTCCGACACGTAGTCGATGAACATGATGACTCGCTTGCCACGAATGATCAGGTCTTCCAGAGTGGGCCAGTCTTCAAGGGCCATCGGGAGGTAAGGCGCTTGATAGACATACTTCAAAATGCCGGTCTCTCTGATGTACGGTACATAAAGATCGGGATGGGAGTAGTTTCCATTCCCAAGAAGAATAGTGACAACATCGTATGGGTGGTCGTCAACCCACTTTCGTACTCTGGTTAACCAGTCGGTGATGGGACCCGCATCAAGAAGATCACAGGTCGAATGGCAAAAGTGTGGCACTGATGAGTTGCTAGGGAACTGGATTTGGGCCTGAAGGAAACGAATGCCATCATTAAGTTGTGTCTCAACCTCAAGCTCCTGGTTAGAACCAGAGTTACCCGGTCTTACGAAGGGTGAGTTGTGGCAGCCAACCATGGTGATATTGCCGTACTTTCGCTTGCAAAGCTCGACATAATTGTTACAGGGCTGTGTGTTTGTAGGCTTTGCTTTCGTCGTGGCAGTCGAGGTACCATTGGCTGTGGCGGTTCCTGTGCCAGTCTCTGTCAGGTTGCTGGTAATGGTAGTGCTATCTGTGACATCTGTGGGGAAAAGGCCTGTAAGGGTGCTCGTGAGTTCGTCCGATTCGGTGTCGCTGGAGCCATGCAGTGTGATCTTAGAGGCGTAAGAAGAATATGCGCCAGTGGGAGGACCGGTTTGTCGTGTAATTTTCTGTGTTCGTGTGCCTCCAATGAAAGTGAGGTCTGAAGACGCTGATAAATCGACTGTCTGAGCTGCTACATGACTGGAAGTCAAAGCCAGAGCCGCAAGTACTGAGCTCCAGAGCTTCATGACGGGAAACTGATCCTGAAAGAATTTGTGACAGGAGAGAATATCTCTGGCAATGCGCAGGATAAGTTGGAAGGGCGATAGGAGGGAGCTCGCTAGTCGCAACAAGCTTTACAACTGGAGCTCAAGGTCCACCTATTGCAGCTGGACCCGCGTCGATGTCAAGCGGTACAAGATCAAGGGAGTTCTTGTAAACAAGGCAGGCCGAAGAAAAAGAAGAACCGAAAGTGACTTGTGCTCTTGATGAGGTAGAACAAGATCTAACCTAGTGCGATCTGCGACGACTTGCGCAGTCCTGCCTTTGATCCCTGCTTGAGAAACACCAAACCAGCACCAAGAGAGCCCACTTTTGCGAACAACCACAGATCGGCGAGATGAGGTGGGTATGATACGTATGTACTCCGTAGGAGGAGAAACCTCAAGTTGTCAATGTAGAGACCAGTGGAAGGATGTGATACGTGCAGCGGTTGGGAAACCTTCTTTCTTGCACTGCCTTGCTTGGCTTTTTAGTCAAGAGTACCTATCCCAACCTTAGACGAGATTACGAATAAAAAGAGATGAAAATGAAGGACTCAAGGAAAAAGGAGAACGACTGTGTGATGGTTGTTTTGTCGCGACTTGGCATGAGAGCAAAAAAAAAAAAAAGCCAAACAAATTGGCTTAGGTTGTCAGTGCTTTATTTGATGATGCGGCCTCACCCTCTGTGACATAATGACATGTGTCTAATGAATAAACAGTTAGTCCTCACTCTCTTAGCGGTTGTAAGGACAGCTTTGACAGTGTCAATTGGCCAATGTTGAGCCGCAAAAATAGACGCAGAAGCCATGTTGAGTTTCTGACTGTTTCCGTAGCGCTAAGAGAGTGTCAAATACCCAGAAATCCGAGCGTAATCGTTACCACAGCGCTTGTTGTTCACGAAGTTTTGCTGGATGGTGTTGAAACGCGTCATCATATTGGGCCGCAGCTAAGACCCAGCCGGTAACGCGGCACACTACTTCCTTTTCTTCACCTGAGGCTCGGTAGTTTCGGGCTAGAGTAGAAATGGTTTGGATTGGATACCAGAAAACAAAAGCGAAAGCCAAGCACCAATAACTTATGATAGTGGCATGGCACCTCATGTTTTTCTTGCAAGCCGTAAATCCAAGAACTTTTCTTAGGCGCCTGTTCGAAATATCCTGATTCTTTGTGGCCTTACTTAATATGCACTATACTTAGGTCTTTACCAACTGGGTGTATCATAATACGGGCGGCTGTCCAGGTTCTTCATCCAGCTCCAATAGACAAATAGAGATCTATTCGCTCAGCTTTCCCAGGTTCTGATGCCCCTTACCCACGGACCTATAAGCCTTCCCTTTGCCGCTGCATTGTCGCTCCCCAGGGGGGCTGTATTGCAGGGGACATTCCACCAAAAGCACATAAGCTATCCACTGGTGGAGGTCGTCTATCCATTTTAGGTCAAGGTTTCGGAAGAGTCCACGACCCTTTTGGCGCCTCTTCGATCATGGATTGCATGGATCCATGTCGCCTGGCAAGATCCTTGGAATTGGGATTTTCCCTTCATCATGACGATTGCTCCACTATCTCTGTGAAAGCGGTCGCTCCTTGCTCGCTCCTCCAAGTACCTTACAGCTGGCGTTGATCATTTGGCTGGCCCACTTCACAACGCATTTCTCTACTGCACCATCTTCATTATCCTGTCGCTACCTTTCTTTTGTTCTCTAGATTGCGAAGCTTTTCGTAACCCCATTTGTTTCTTACCTATGCTCTGTTGGTGGATTGTATTGACGTTGAACCGCACACCACATCGCGACCATCCTTTCCTATCATCTTTCTTGTTCTGTTTATTATTTGTTTCATCACTGCTATTTTGCAGCACAGCACGCAATTAGGAGGCATCACCAACAAACGAAGGCGCCCTTTGGCAGCTCACCCCGATACCGCAGTGCCTAGGTACGATGGTGAACGTGCATAGGCGGAACACAGCCTTTGCTGCTAGCACGCTATACTTTCTGTCGATACCCTTCTTGATTCTCGTCATAATCGGTAATACCCATATCAATTCGACATTGAACGACATATACTTCTTTAAACTTGACGTGTCTCAAGTTATACCAATCTCGGTCGATAATTCGAAACTGCTTAATTCCGTTGCTCGGAGTTTAGGTCTGCATGATTTCTACCAGGTTGGACTATGGAACTTTTGCGAAGGTTACAATGATGAGTATGTTTCCAAGTATATCATGTAGCATACGATAGCTAACAACACAACTCAGGGGCGTTACCTACTGCTCTAATCCTAAACAGTGGTACTGGTTCAACCCTGTCGAGATTCTTGTCAGCGAACTACTCGCCGGAGCTCAGATTGCACTCCCTGCTGAGGCCGTCACCGTCCTCAACTTGCTCAAGATAGGCTCTAGAATCATGTATGGATGTTTCATGGCCGGCATATGCATCGACTTTGTCCTTATTCCGATAAGCCTCCTCGTTATTCGCACCCGTTGGTGGAGTTTGGTTATAACAGTTCTTGCTTTCTGTACAGCGATTCTCGTTTCGCTCGCAGCTATCATTGCAACTGTCATAAGTGTTGCTGCTAAGGTCGCACTCACGGCGCAGGATCAACTCAATATCAAGGCAAACATTGGCATCAAGATGTTTGTCTTCATGTGGTTGGCTGCTATTTTCACGGATGTGGCATTCCTGCTCCATGCTGCCATGGGTTGCTGTTGTAGACCTAATAGGGACAAGTCGCAGGGTCCCCAAGAAGAGATGAGGGCAGCGCATCCAAACCTTCGTCATCGAAGAGGGCATAGGTCTTCATCACATTCGTCGTAGGACGCTATGTGGATCTAATCTCAACTTTAAGGCCCTGCTGATTAACAAATTTGGGGTGGAAAGAATACCTTTGGTCCAGAATTCCAAGATGGTGGAGAAACTAGACCTCTTGAAGTTCTAGGACTTAAGACATGAGATCAAAAGACTGCGCGATAACCAGGATCGCGCGCTTATAGACTGTTTGGTTCATTGCATTACACAGAGCAGGGAATGACTGCATAAACATACCCAATTTAGGTGTTTTCCGCCTTGAGTACAAGGAATGCATAGTACATACGATTTCACAGTATAGACAGGGAGCGAGGCCAGGGGACAGGCCTTCCAAAATGACTGTCGGGCTGTTTCTCACGCGGACGACAGTCTTCCACGGCGCTGAGGCTCAAATAATAGAATATATAACATAGCGTACAATAATCGTTTCTGGATCCAACTAATCCAACTAATCCTTTTATCATATGAGGATCTCCATTTAGATACTTGATGGTCTCATTAGAGTGCCTCAAGAACTGTTGACGCTATCTTGGGCTCGAGACGCTCAACCTCCTACAACTAGCGCACAACTCATGAACTTTGTCCCTCACCTAAAATGGCACGAGATTTCAAGTCATGATGATGATTATATTTCAGCATGAAGATCGACAAACACAAGATCATGTTGTGCACCTGATAATTAATGACATGATCATTGGAAGAGCAGTTATCTACTTCTTATGTGTTCTGCAAGCACACTTACTCATGCAAAAATCACCACTAGCCTCTCAAGACCAGAAGGAAGTCTACTGTTACTGTCACGCCGTTGGCCAATATTTCAGTCTTGATGGTCGTGATCTTGTCATACGCGGTCTAAGCAGCTCTATACGACATGCTCAAAGCTCGAGCTCTTGTCGATGCCCCTGAAAGGGGTGTCATGGCATTCGCTTCAGAATACTTCTTGCACACTTGTGAATTTCTCTTCACACTTACAATATCAAACTTGCTCAAGGACCTGATCCTTTGGCAGAGAAGATATTGGGGCGAGAGGTAACAGTTGGAGAAGGACTCTCGAGGCACTGCGCACAGAATGAGAATGAAAGACGTCATTCAAACCATTGCAAGAACGGTCAATGAAGGGACATAGAAGGGATACACGACCTGAGCCTTTGATTATGTACAAGACTGGCAGGCAATGACAAGTTGAAGCTTCAGGACAACCAAGAGCTTACCATGAGCAGGATGATGCATTACGAATAGGAATACTGAAGAAACAACTCTGGAGATCAATGTGAGAATTGGCAAACCAGAGGCGGTATCATAGAGAAGGCATAATTATCACTTGTCATACACTCCATGATAGGCCCAGAGTACGCAGAAAGAAAAGAGAACACAGAGTTATGGAAGAGGAATCAAACCAGGCATTAGAGCAATAGTGAGAAATGGTAAATTGAGCTCAAGACACGTCCTTCAAAGTTGAGAAATTCGAACAAAAAGAAGATATGATCAGGGGCAGGAGACGAAATCGGGGGGTTAGCAGACCCTCATCAACTGGTGTTTGACCACAGCCAGTCATCCTTTGATTAACTATCTAATGAATCTTAAGTAACACGCCGCGTCTTCATCTACTGTAAACCGTGCGAGCAGCATTGTTGCTCAACTACTGTTAGATGAAAAGGAAAGGCTTTTAGAATTGAGTCTAGCCTAGAAGAAAGGGGACTATTTATACTAGTCCCTGAGATGATTGCCCCTATAGGCATCATCAGTTTGTCCTTGCTGCCTAGATAGGTTATACATATATCAGGTAATAAGGCAAACAGCAAATAACTACAAACATAGGTATAGGCAAACCTAGCTAACAACTACCAATGAATATGTCGCGTCAAGTGATGAGACGATGAACTATGGCTGCTTTTCAGAACAATAAGCTCATACTGCTGACCATAGGTTATGGCCTTGTTAACATGCCAGTTTCTGAACGATCGAATTAGGCAGTTGGTGTGATGCCGGTCATAAGGTCCTCATCCTCTATTAGAGAATCGAAGCCCACTCCAGGATCTGCAGGGTCCTTATCTGCCCGCTTCTGCTCCCTAACAGCGTGTTTTACGTACTCCTTGCTATTGCCCAGCCGCTCGTTGGCTGCCTTGTATTGGTTGCCAAGACTTTCGATGTTGTGGTAACGCCGGGCAATCTGCTGAGCAAACTTTGCCTCTGTTATCGCCTCATTATCGTCGTGGAAGTGCAGATAGAGTTCCCCGCCATTGTTGCCAGGCTGTAGCTCGCCTTTTAGTAGACCGGAATCAATCATATCTTGAACTAAGCGTGCGGTAGCATCGTCGTCTGTGAGGATTTCCCCTGTCTCGGCGCTGAGTGTCGAGAGACGCACTTGAGAAATGGACACCCGTGCATAAATGTCGCGGAGGTTGATGATTTGCCACTTCGGGTACGCCGCCACTACCTCTGCAATCAACGATGAGGTACCGTCTTCCTCCCAGACCTGTCGGTTGGCCTCAATGTCCGCTTTGAGCTGCGCTGCATTCGTGGTTGTGAACTGAGTGGTGATATTCTTGTATGGCGTTCCTAGTGTGGAAAAGGTATTCTTGGCTATCGTGGCAGTGTATGATGGAATAATTGGCTCTTTTCCATCCTTAAGTAGCCCAACCAGCAACCATCGCTTGTACGCCTCATCCATGACCTTGCTGACACCTTTGTCTTTTGATGGGTGTGTAATGACGCGCTCGAGAGCTCGGTAGGCCTTGGTCCAGTCTCGTCGTGACATGTAGCATTGCGCTGCAAGGTGATTATACTCCAATATGGCAGAGCTCTTCACATCCCCAGTAAGACCTGTATCAACTGAGATGAAGGAAGCGGGATGCAGACTACTATCACACAAGAGTTTGGCGTCCTTCTGGCCCGCCATGCCAGGGTAGAACGTAAGATCGCAATCGAGAATCTTAAGAGCGGGTCCAATCCAAGATGTTGAATAAGCGATCTTGATCACTGTAAGATGGGTAGATGTGAACATGCTTCCCGTAGGATCGAGTCGCAGTATAGCAGCAGCCAAAGCCTCTACAGTAACACTTGTCTAGTTGCAGGATGGTTAGCGCCTTGCGATGTCATGGAGGAGTGGCGCGTACAGTAAACAGCGTGCCTGCTGCGATGTATTCAAGAAGTTTTCGGAATTCAGAGCCCACATATCGTATCTGGAGAGGGTTGAAGTTGAGAAGGAATCGGAGGATCTCGTCTAAGAGTGTGCTTCGTTCGCTATCAGGTGCGGGGTTCGATGTTTGTAGTGCGAGAAGGAGAATGGCTTGAAATGTGATAGAGTCGATCGTGGGGTCAATGTTCTGGCAGCGTTAGCTAGTATTAGCAAAGATACAGTGAGATTTACCTGTAGGATCTGGCTAGCATTGGCACTGATGACTTCCCGCTGGTTCGCAAACAGCGACGTCACAGCTGCGACATGGTCCCGAATAGTAGTATCATACTTCTTGACGGAATGAGCGGCGGCCTGAGTTGGCGTGAAGGCAGCTAAAACGGCCGCAATGGCGTCCATTATCAGCTGGGCTCTGAAATCTCGGGCTGATTCTCAATGTAGTGGCCGGTTATGTGAAGTGTGGAGGTTGAGTTGATGAAACAGTTGCACTGATCATCTCCCTTTCATGCTCGTCAAAAGCTCAAACTGATAACGAAGAACTTTGTATTGTAAGCTCCCGGTCCGTACTGAGGTACGAATAATCAGATGATATGAAGTTTGTTGTTGCTTTCCAAGCTCACAGGCAACACTTATGAGCACAGCTCTCACATCGGAGGGGTGGTGACGTTGTAGGCCCGGGAATTAGCCGAAGAAGCTTATCGTCTAGCGGATACCGATAAGGAGCTGCCCCTCCACCACCAAGGGTTTACTTTAGACTACCTAAGTACTAACCTACTAAGGTAGGTACCTAGTAAGTGAGGTGGTGGGTTGGGGATAGCTTCATTTATTTGTCTTACAGTCTATTTTTCAAAAATTTGTTCGCTAGACAAGCATGAAAATCGACTGGACATTTACAGGGACAGATCCTGGTCTAGACGTCGCTTATTTGCCTCCTACATGCTGTTCTAGCTAACTTGCGCAAAAATACTGTACTAGACCTGACACCGCACAAGCACGAGCATCGCGTGGCTAGGTACAACTTAAGCGTAATAATAGGTTCGTATCTAACTTACGTCTCACTTAAATTCTGCCTGAGACCTGAATCGCATGGCCAGCTCGCTAAAGTCTATGTAACCCCATCGGAGTGATTTCTTGAGAAACATGGTTGGCTAATGACAAGAAGAAAACAGATATCATTCAGCTATCTACGAAGCAAGCCCCAGCGCAGCGTCCCAGAGATTGTCTTTCAGAGATTATACTAGACATTGGGTTCGTATCTAATATGAAATGATCAAACAGAAAAGAGAGTAATATCTAAGTTTGCTGGACAACACATCAATCGAACAGCCTTGGGGAATGAACCAACCAATTTCCAGCAGGTACATAAAAACAATGGAGTCACTCCAATTGCTTGTCATTCTAATACACTGAGCCTTGTCGAAAGTCTAATCGGCCTGTTCCTTTTTCTTTGTTTTCGTATAGGTAGGTAGCTAGTTTGCCCAACACACAGTTACTAGCGAACATGGTGACCAGTTGAGACGGAAGAGTGGCGAGGCGAGGATCCGTTCCAGCCCTGGATTGCTGGCGAAGCCATGAACCATTCAGTCTCTGACTCTGCTAGTGAGCGCTTCTCGGATGCCGGAGCAGTAAACAGCCCCTCGCGAGTCTGAGAGAGGCGATTTCTCTTGCTTGATTTCTGATTTCTCTCCGGGCCAATGGGAGATACGACTGTCGCGGTCTGAGGGAAATCCTCGTTGCCATCATCTCGCCAGCCAGGCTGAAGGATGGCTTGGTTGTTACTGGCCGGCAAGTCTCGATTGCGGTGCTTCTGAAGCTCTTCCTGGTGATCTCGCCACCATTTGGGGAACCCATGAAATAGGCCCAGAGATTGCTGCGTAGCCTTGTCGAAGGGCATCTCGTGTTTGTATTTGCAGCCCTGCTGAGTAAAGGCGCAGGTGCCGTCGTGAATCCATTTGTCACAATAAATCTTGGTTCTGCGTTGCTGAGTGGGCGATGTCGCAACAATACGATCAATCCTGGTCTATAAAACGACGTTAGCCTTGAATCAGAAAATAGAAAGCACAAGGGAGGTAACGAAATACTGCCAGAGGCTGATTACCTGGAGGATATCAGATGCAGGGCCAGTTGGAGCCTACACACTCAGCATCGTTTACTATGTGCGTTATATTTCATTCACGTACCTTGAATGTGACAGGCTGATTCATCCCAGGAACCCCTTGTGGTGGCTGCATGTGTAAGTCCGGAAGCAGCACCATGCCTTGGGCGCTTGGCTGGGTAGCAGGCAGCTCGATGAGGGTTGGGACCATGTCTGCCGGAATCAGTCTTGTATACAGCCCGTCAGGTCGCTTCACACAGTATGCATAACCGTTGAGGCAATCGGAGATGCTCACAGGCCCGCCATCGCTGTTGGAAGGAGAGGGGTTGGTTGGAGAACTCATAAGCGACTGCTTAGTACCAGGGACAGTGCTGTTCATGGGGTTTGCAGATGACCGAGAACCTCTCCAGTTGCCAGATATCATGCCTCGAGGAGCAGAAAGCTGGGAGACTTGAGTGTTCTGCTGCCAGCCTCCATAGGACACTTGAACCGGATAACCGTTACCGCCAACCACATGAAAGTGGTTGTTGGAGGAAGGCTGAGAAAGATCCATAGAATTTGGTCGATTCATAATGTTGAGAGCTGAGATGGTGTTGGGATGAAGTTTAAGCCCAGCGATAAACACGAGACTTTTTAATAATGTATGGAAGAGAAGGGCTATTTTTGATTTGATGAGAAGGCGAAGTAGACTAACTCTTCACCCAAGGATGATCGAATTCGGGGTTGGTATTGGTAGGGACAGTCTTTTCCTGGACGATTCGAGAAGTGTAGCATCCGATGACTATAAGAAGTCTTGGCCTCATGAGAATCGACGCACAGCCTATCAAACGGCTAGGGCCTGGGAGACGGGTAACGGAAGACGGGTTATAACTTCGAGACATGCGCTGGCAAACAGCAAACGGAAGACAGCGTCTATGTTTAACAATACGGTGTGGAAGTCCACCAGGGTGGCTCGAGGATACGGTATAGGCAAAAGGATATGGATAAGTGCTCAATTCTAGGTGGGTCGTTTATGAGGCTTGACCTTGTCTTATACTTGAGAATACGGTCATCACTATGGCATGTTTGCTTGACATTGAGGCGTACTCTACAAAACACAGGCCACGAGTACGGTTACCTGCAGCGACAGTCTGCCGGCACTTACCTTCAAACACTTGACCTAAATTATCAACAAGGCTCATGTGTGCATTCATGAAAGTTTTCATTCCAAGGTCCTTCGTCTGTGCTATGCTGTCTATCGTCTTGCTTCACTATACTGAGGACGTTGGTCATGTCGCCAGCTTCCAAGGTTGCTTGCTTGCCAGCTTGCCGTTCTCCTTCACTGGATACCCAGTTCCGCGTGCGTGATGCCGCCTGGCATACAAACAAGCATGAATCAAAATGTGTAGCAAAGCAAAGGACTTGTTGTCCACCTTTAATTCACACAAAATGTGGGGGAATTATTGTATCAGCACGGCTGCTTGCGCTGAGCAACCACGTTTTCTTCATGTCCAAAGTAACATCATTTGTGCTGCGTTCCGCCTTTAGCGGTAAATGACCTTAGACGGCTTAGCAGCACCGCCTTGTGTTGTTTCCTGACCTCAGTCTCATGTTCCGAGCGTTGGACCCAATCAAGAGCTACTCTAATTTCGGCTTCTGAGCGGAGGCGAATGTTTCTGTAATCAACTATTTGGTTATTAGGAGAATGGGGTTGGGTGGGAATCACCCGCTCAGGTGGTACAGGGTCTGTAGATTTGCCCTGGTAGAGGTAATTACCCTTGATATATCGTGTGAAGTCAACGGGCATTCCGGTATTTACTGGGCCACTCCCTTGACGGCAGGAGTTTTGCTTGGGGTAGCCGGGGATCGCTGTTTGATTGTCTTGGACACTCCCTTGCTGCTTGGGGTTTTGGGTGTTCCTGATTTGCCACGTTGGCTGCTGCTCTTGCTGTTTGGTGTGATTGTTTGGTGTTTCTTGCCGGTTCCTGCGACTGGCTTTTTGCTGTTTGCCAATGACTTGCTGATGTCTGGCGTTACGGGCGTTCGATGCTTGGAGGGTTTGGAGGTCTGCTTCGGCGTCTGTGTTGCAGTCTTGTTAATTTTACTTTTGCGGCTTGTATTTTTCACTGGTGTCGTGGACGGGGTTGTTTGTTTAACAGATGGGATCTTTTGGCGTTTACCTTTTGCCATTGACAGATCTTCCTCCTCAGACTCTTCTCCAGAGTCACCGCCAGCAAAGTCATCAGAGGAGTCTGACGGCTCAGCTTCGGCATCGCCAGGGATAGGGTTATCTAGGGCGGTTGTCTTGTAGTTGATAGCCTGTGGTGTGGTCAGCTGTTGACATCTAGAAGTTTACAAACCAATAGCCTACCTGTCGACGTCGACCACCGCGACCGAGAACCTCCCGATTTACTTCAGCTTGACGCTGTGCTTCTGCCTCACGTTGAGCCAGAATACGATCCCAGGCGCTTGAATTGATAACTTCTGGCTCAGCCGTCTCTTCGGTAGCAAGTCCAGCGTCGAAGCTGGACTTATCGTTGGACCATACCTTGGCGTATGAGAACGATGCCCCATCATCAGGTTTGCTTTCTGTGTCGTCTGTTCGATCTAGAAGCGCATCAACAGCAGCAGAATCATAGTGGATAGACTTCTTTTCATAGTCATCGTTAAACAAGGCTTGGGCGCCGTGTTTCAATATTGACTCCAGATCATCACCGGCAAGTTCGTCGTCGTCCATACTTTCGATCAGAGCATGATCCAAGGCCATTTTCTTCTTGCCGATTTGCATAATTCTTTCTTCGACCGAGTCTACAGTCATGAGCTGGAAACAAAGGACCTTCTTCTTCTGTCCAATACGATGAGCACGGGACAATGCCTGGATGTCCTGGTGTGGGTTAAAATCAGGATCGAGGATGATGACTGTATCCGCAGTGGCGAGATTGATACCAACACCACCAGCTCTTGTCGAAAGCAGAAACGCAAAGATGGGCGAGTCAGGGGCGTTGAAGGCATCAATGCGGCGTTGTTTTTCCAGACTACTGATACTGCCATCGAGACGGCGAAAATCGTAGCCTAGGCCATTGAGAAAATCCTCAACAATATCTAATTGCTGTAAAAACTGGCTGAAGATCAACACGCGATGCCCCCTTTCCTGGAGTTTTGGAAGCATGACTCGGAGAAGTAGGAGTTTGGCCGATGCCTCGACCAGGTTGCGTTGAATTACTGTGGGATCATGGTGACGCTCCTCAATAGCTTCGGAGTACATGAAAGGGTGGCAGAGGCATTTCCGCAATTGCATTAAAATGTTGTTGAGAGATCCACGTTCCTTCTTGTTCATTTTGCTGTTAGAGAACATGGCCTTGATGAGTTCGGGATTTTTGGCCATGATACTCTTTGAAAGTTTCTCTTGAATCACAGTCATTGTGACCGGCAGAATGATTTGTGTCATGGGAGGCAAAAATTTGAGAACACCTGCTTTGGTTCGGCGGAGGAAGTATGGTCGAATCTTGTTGTGCAACCTAGGTAGCGTCTCCTTATCAAGAACCGCATACTCTGCGTCCAATTCTTCGGCATTTTGCTTCTCATCAATGAACTGTAAAAGATTAAACAGCTCCCTCTTGTTGTTCTGGAGTGGTGTGCCAGTAAGTAGAAGTCGAAAAGGAATTCGCATTGAGCGAAGAGCACCATATAATAGGTTCTGGTCGTTCTTCAAGCGCTGGCCCTCGTCAACCACAAGCCCTGCCCAATTGATAGATTTGAAGAGAGCTTTTGTCGCGGGGTCCTGTGCTGAATCGTAGGACATGATCACAACGTGTGCCTTCATGTCAGTAGATCCGTCGGGGAACAGCTCGTACTTGTAAGCAAGTGCCTGTGGCTCTCTTCCGCCATGATAAGCCACCACTCGGAGCTCTGGCACCCACTGCTTGAACTCGCGGCGCCAATTCGGACATGTAGCATTCGGAACAACGACAAGAAAAGGCCAACACTATTGCGATGTCAGTATACTTGCCGTCGGCTTCCCAGACGCCGGTGCCTTACCTTAGGGCTATCTTGGACTAATGAGGTCACAAGACCAACAACCTGGACAGTCTTTCCTAAGCCCATCTCATCTGCGAGAACCACACTGCGACCTGAGTGGTAGTTCCCCAACAGCCAATTGACTCCTTCGATTTGATATCCCATGAGCTTTCCACGTTTGAGGCCAGCAGGTTGCTCGTTGATCTCCTCGAACGGCTCGGCTTTGTAAGCCATCACTCGTTCTCTGATCTTGTGCTGAGATTCACTCTTGAAGTATTTGCCCTCAACATACTCGTAGTAAGCCTCCACAAAAGAGGCATAGATATCCCCTGCATCCTCTGATGGAGGCGTGTCCCACACAACGTCGTCGTATCCAAGACCTTGAAACTTGACAAAGATTTTGCTGACGTTGGCCAACTTCTCCAACTCGTCTTCTTTTATCTTTGGTCTTGGCACCGATGGGTCCAATCTGGTATTGAGAACTATGTCCGGCATAAGAAACTCATCTGGAATAGCCTCTTGCTCAGTGAGTTTCATCAAATCCTGCTCAAGGTCTCTTTTGCCGAAGGAAGTACGCATCGTGGACGCTGCTACACCGTACACCCATGCACCCGGCTTCCAGTCACAGTGAGCATAAGATCGACTTTCCCACTTGATCAGATATTCCTTGTCGTCCTCTCGAACCTCAGCATATATCGGCCGAGGATCTTGTTTGGCAAGCTCTGTTGGTATCGGACGCCATGCCACGAGTCGGTGAATCTTGTGCCTAGCATTTGCACACTCTTTGCATTGCCAGTCAATAGAATGGTCTTTCAGGCGCTCGGACTTAAGATCTGTTCCGATTGTTCCGCCTCTAGCGCCCGGAAGATGATCAACGTGCCAGCCTCGATGACATGAAGTACATCGGAAGAGGACCGCATCAGCGTTGTTAAGAAGGCCCGGAGGAACCTGGGTGATTGGGTCAACGCCATCGTTCTGTTCACGGAGCTTCTCCTCCTGTCGAGATGTCTTCTTTTCAGACAAGGCAGCGCAGCTACGACCTGGAGATTTGCATGCCTGGCACATGCTATGCTTGGGAGCACTGTCATCTTTTTTATTTGGGATGTCAATACAGAACCTGCACTGCATGACGAAGTCATCCTGGCCAACCTTGGTAACCATATGCTCGCGAGCACTGCGGTATCCCAGGCAGTTCTTGTGGTAAGACAATGTGCAGCCCTGACAGTGAATCATTTGGCCCCGTTGTCGTGAGCCACCGCAAGTGTGGCAGGTGTCCATGTGCATCGAAGCAAACTCTGAGTCGGCAGGAAGGGGTTGAAAAACCTCTCTGATTGAGATAATCTTCGGAGCGCCTGGGGCCCTGTCATCGGCAATATAGAAGGAATCCTCGTCCATTTGGGCATCATCTCGCATGTTCACTGTATTCCTTGTGGCTCTGGAGGAACGTCGAGGTGCTTCAAACTCAATGTCCGAGTCAGGAGACTTCTGGCGCAATCGAGACTGAGCCTTTTGTCGCATACTTGCCGTGTGAAGACGCTTCGACTTTTGTCGCGACCTAGTAGGGCGTCCTTTCTTGGGGGCAAGATCGGAGACAACCATAGGCACGAAATCATCATCTTCCTCGCCCGACGAAACAAGGGGGGCATCTCCGAGCAGTTCGTCCTGGTCTTGACTACTGATGCCGTTCTTAAAGGACATGCGAGTCAATTGTCTTGGATGTCGAGTTCTCAACGATCTGGTGGCCCCTAAAGGCTCTGGCTGTAAATCGTCCAGATCATCTTCGTCAACCACCACAGCAGGACTACGGGAAAGTTGCTTGGTGTTCTCCCTAGAGCGAAGGCGTCGGGATACGCTTCGAGACGAGCGTTTTCTCTGAACGGGCTCTTCGTCATCATCATCCTCCCCCTCCTCATCAATCTCCATGCGGTCAGAAACAGCAGACTCCTGTCCAGAATCCCACTCATCGTCTGGGATGTGTTTTCGCTTGCGGGCAGACATGTTGTCAAGTTTGTGTGGCCACAGGCCTTGGCTGAATCGGGCCAATGCAACTCTTCCGTTCTCAAGGGTAACGAGTTCAGCTGTAGATATCTTGAGATAAAATCAGTGCTTTGCGGTGGAAGTGAAACAGAGGATATTATGAGGGAGTGTGTGCAAGTGTGTTGTAGGCAAAGAAAAGAAAGGACTTAAAGTCGTCATGAAGGAAGAGCTGCAGCTGTGGGGGCACAATAGAGAAGAATAGGTTTGCGAGCTAGGCAGTGAATAAGGCATGTTATAAACAAGAGCTCGCTTATTATATTCGCGACTCGAGCTTTGAAGCTGCAGACTAATAGCTTGAGCGATCTTCAAGCATATAGATAACAGCGTTTCTAGGCCATGCAGAAAAAGCAGCTTGGCATCTCCTTATGAATTAATGAAAATATGTCCACCTACCAACTCTTGTCGCCCATCTGTAAACTCAACATGATACTCAATGATGCCACGACTTGGCGGGAGCTCACTAAATATGAACTCGACAATATTGCTATGAACGGCCGAGTACTCGTTACGCTTCTCAATAGGCATTTCCGGAATCGCAACCTCAAACCTGTAGCTAGGCTGAGAAGGTCTGGAAATGCTTGATCCGTCATCCTCGATCCGGAGAGTGCCTTGTTCCTTATCCTCCTCTCGAGCGTTCATCTCTCCACAGGGTGTTGGCTGCCGTCCCGTATCCATATCAGTGTTAGCAGGCAGAGAGCCGTTGTTTCCATTGAGGTCCGCTAAAAGCAACTCTAGCGAGCGCTCAATAGCGTTATCATCTTGGTTTACAAGGCCCTCGAGAGGCTCGTAGGGACAGTTCTCGGTGTCCATCTGGTGGCCGCCGGGCGCGTCGCATTAATCGCAAAGGAGATATTCGTAAACCGGACGAGACCTGGCGGGGTGAATGGGCCTTTGAGTATACGGTACCGTTCGTCAGAATCAGTACTAAATACACAAATTGTTTAGTTTATTTTGGTAAGCTGAGATTGTAACTTGGTAAGTTTGGCGGCATGGCTGAAGCTTCATGGCGGAGAATTTGGTTATTGCCCTGAGTTGGTCAAGCTTGGTTCATTTCGTCGGCATCAGGAAACGCGACAGTTGCATTCAAACGCGTTAAAGTTATGGCCCAATTAACACCTGGGCCACAGGGCAATGGTCTATACCAATGCGCTCCCGTCGAGTCTCACCGCCCAGCCCCAGCAGTCGATTAGCAGGAGGGCAGAAAAACAATTCAGTGGGGCCGAGATTGAAACTTCTGTCAGGTACCTAGAGAAGGGATTTTTGAACAAATTGTGCTATAACCTGCAATCCGGCAGGCAGGACAACCGCAAACAGAAAAGGGGAAATTTCCTGCATAGCGATATAACCACGTTATGCAATGCTTATCCCTACACAACTGAGGGTCCTTGCTCTAAACCGCCCATTGGCAAGGCTTCATCCCGCTACCAGGAGTTTCGCCCCAATCTTTGTTCGCGCAAAAGGTCTCTCAGCAATCATCCGGGGTGCGATCAGGTCTGAACGAATTCAAAACGGCCCAGACAGCTTCGGTACCCGCAATGCCTATCATGATACTGGTCGACGAAAAGTAGGAGGGCGTCTCACTCGTCCTAAAGAGCCCCCCAAACGAGACCGAGACGATTTTCTCGCAAAGTTCAGTGCAAGAGCCATTGACTCCAGTGGTACACGAAATTGGCGTCAGGAACAGAAGCTGAAAAAGAAATTAAGGAAAAAGGAGGAGGAAAAGAAGGAACAAGAAGAGAGAGAAGAACTAGGCACAGGCCGCCGAACCAGGAGGAGACGGTTCGCCGATCCTGAAAACGAATTTGGAAATCGCAGCTTCGTACACCGAATGAAGTATGGCGACCTCAAAGAGGTGGCCGACAATTTGAAGGTAAAGCAGCCTGTTCGACCGCGATCATTCCCTGAAGCTCAAAAGGAGCGCGCGTTTGGGTTCAGAGATGGGGATAATGATGTTGGACGATATGAGCGACATGAACGACACGAGCCAACGAATGAGAAATTCGAAAAGTTAAATCAGCAATTCAATCGCTCAACACGACGCTCTGAAGATCCACAACAAAATTTTGGCCGGTTCGACCGTCAAGATCGTCAGTCAAATATCTCTGGTAGGTCGTCCAACGGTGAATTTGACGGATCGCAGCGGAGATTTGATCGTTCACAGCCTAGCGACTTTCGCCATGGCAACGCTCAAGAAGACCGACAGAATTACCAAGGTGATGATTCTGTCGATATTAAGCGTGGAAAGAAGAAGGAGATGATGGCCATGACCCTCAAATACACAACCGCTGCTTCACAGTTTCTATACGGTCGATCAGTTGTCAAAGCAGCACTGGACCAGAACCGACGAAAGTTGTATAACCTCTACATCCACGCCAATGAGAACCGAAAATATAACGCCGATACTGTCACCTTGACGCGAATGGCGAAGAAACTCAACGTGCCCATAAAAATCGTGCCTCCTGAAGAGCAACGAATCATGGATAAGATGAGCATGGGGCGACCTCACAATGGCTTCGTGCTTGAAGCCTCTCCTCTACCCCAGATCCCCATCAAATCTCTTGGCAAGTTAGAGGAAAGTCCTGGTCGCTTGGGCTTTCACGTGGACCTTGATCACCAAACCAAGGAAGAGGCAACGATCAATGGCACCGACACATTTATTCGACGGTCCAATGATGTGATGCCCAAGCCCTTTGTTTTGCTGCTCAATGAGATTGTCGATCCGGGGAACCTAGGTGGTATCATCCGCACTGCGAGCTATCTCGGCGTTGACGCTGTTGGCATCACGAACCGGGGATCTTCCACTCTCACACCGGTTGTTCTCAAGTCCGCTGCCGGTGCAGTGGAAGAAGTTTCGTTATTCGCGGTGGATGACCCTGTGAAGTTCATCCAAGACTCCCAGAAAGCTGGCTGGAAGTCATATGCGGCGGTGGCGCCGCCTGATCGTAAGCTTGTTCGAAAGCATGGGAGCAAGTTCGTGTCAACAGATACGATTGAGGCACAAAGCCCACTAAACGAACATCCATGTCTACTAATTCTTGGAAATGAGGGCTATGGACTGTCGAGACCTATCAAGGTTGCTGCAGACTATGAGCTATCAGTGCCTCGATTTGTTCAAGGAAGCTGTGTGGATAGCTTGAACGTCAGTGTTGCAGCAGGCCTCTTGTGCCATTCCTTTGTTAAGGAACCTGTGACTGTTGCACCAGAGCCAGTTGAGCCCACGGCCAGACTGGCTGATTCGGAGGCCAGTTCTGACGATGCAGAGAGCAGGGCCACAGCAACGAAGACTGCGGCGAAGCTCATTGAAGCTGAAAGTGGTAATTCTTCTGAAGTAAACACTGGTGAGGAATCTGGAGTCAATGCTGCTACGGAGGCAGAGCAAAAACAGCCTGACGATCAAAAGCTCGATGAATCTGACGACTTGGTGTTCTAAGAACATTGGACTGGGCCTGGGTGCGCTATTGTAATAACTCATGTATAACACGATGGTTGGGTGGCGCTTGGGTGTTAGGCATTGGGGGCATAGAAAATCATGTACCACAACGATGTATACTAGATGAAACACAGGGAAAACAATATCTCACTTAGGTACTAAGCAATTATGGAGAACTTACTCGATTAGCAACTGTAGTCGCTGAAGTACGCCTCATAAGGCTAGCTTATGAACCCCTACATGATGTTGCACACCACGCCGCCCGCTATCATGACTCCTCCTTCACCCGTACATACAGACGACTCTCCTTAGAACTCTGCCCGATATGTATAACTTCCAGCGTTACGAACTATTCGTAGGATTTATTTCCGCACTATAACTTAATCGAGTGCTAGAGCACGCATTTAGATCAGTCTAGGTAGCGATAGAGCCATCATGTGGCCCCATCATATCTTTACCTAACCGTCGCCCAGCCACCCAATTACTTATTTACAAGCCACCTAAAAAAGGCTGAGTTGTCGTTGTCATGCCCCATCGGCAGCGTCATGCCCCATCTCGTTCAACGTGTACCTTATGACATAAACAATAGCCCAGTGGCATTTCCTGGCATTCTTTAACCTGTGTCTGGTAACGGCATTTGGCTCGTACTGTGTGGCGGTGTAAACATTCATAGCACCCATCACACGTTTAGTTCACCGCTGTCGCTTGAAATTCTATAAGCCCAACGAGAGTTCAACGCAAGACAAGTTAAGCCTGAGCATTCCACAACTTACTCAGTATACGGCAATGCGACCAATATCGACTCTTCTGTTGTGCCTCGCTACATTACTTCCTCCTCAGGCGCTCGCTGAATCGGGTTCACCAATAGCCATCCGGAAGGTCGCCCCTGGTTCGCACGACAAGCTCCTTCGGGAGCATCTCGCATTCGCACCACTACACAGTCTTACTCCGCGCGAAGCTTCTGCCGCCGCCATATCATTTCTCGACGAGCAAGATGACGAACTTCTGGGCCTCAATGGCACAGAGCGCTTCTACCGTCCAGCGTTTGCTCCTCACAGTGAAGAGTCTCACGAGAGCCTGCTGCGCCGAGCCGCAGAGGCACTAGCGTTGCTACAGAGGAGGTCGTCTTGTCCTAAGGGGATGAACAGCTGCTCTGACATTGATTCCGAAGTCAAGTGCTGCCAGGAGGGAACGTATTGTGTGAATGTTGGCAATACTGTGGCGGGAGGCATCGCGTGCTGCCCTGACGGTGCGTCTTGTGGTGGAGGTGTTGGAGCGTGCCCTGATGGAGCTACGAGCTGCTCTGCAGAACTTGGCGGAGGATGCTGTATTCCAGGATATGTTTGCCAAGGGTTGGGCTGTGAGTGAATACTTGCAATGCTTCGTAGACCAATATTGACTTCAATCAGGTGTCCCAAGTGCTATCGCTACACAGACAAGAACCGCAACACAAGATCAAACAACAGTCCTCACAACTTCTCAAGAAGCAACTTCAGAGGGATCCACAGACGAGCCTACTACCAAGACGGAAACAGAGGTTGAGACAACTGAAGAGTCTACGACGACTTCCGAGGCTGAAACCACAAGCGAGTCTGGGACAGAAGATAGTACTGTGACCGTTACTCCTACAGCTACAGGCTCAGCCACTGGCATCGCTCCCTATCGCCCAACTGGCACCTCGGTAACATCGAGCGACGATGGGGAGACCCAAACAGGCTGTCCCACAGGCTTCTACGGCTGTCTTGCCACTCACGGCGGCGGGTGTTGCCGAACAGGTCGAAACTGTGATGTTCATGATTGCCCTGCTCCTTCGACAACCATCGTCTCAGACGGCGCGACTGTGGTCGTTCTTGCAACCGATGCTCCACCTGCCCCAGGACCCTCATCAACTTGCGCAGATGGCTGGTTCCTTTGTGGTCGAGATGCCGGCCCTGTGGCTGGATGCTGTCCAGACGGATATGATTGCGGCACAGCGAGTTGCTTCACAGCACAGGCCAGTGAAACCGGCCGTGTACAGAAGGAATTTCCTCAGGCCGATGCAGCCACCTATGAGAAGCCTGCTATCACAGTGGCGATGATGGTGGTGCTGTGTGTTGCGCTCTTATGAGAGTGTAGACTTACTATCATGATTTAATGTCGGATAACTTCTGGGTGAATAAAAAAGAACTTGCTCGATTCGATCGCACATAGTTTATCTAGAGAATGGATTATTAGATTTACTTGTGATAACCACATCAATCCTTATTTTACAACTTGTGAAGATGCCCGGGCTTTTGTATTTTTGTGAACTATTTGCAGGCATGTAGCCTTTCTTTACAACTCGCTAACTCTTTCTTTCATATCCTTCCAATGTCCTGTTTTTACTCGGGCATGTGGGAGAAGGGCTTAGCAAGGTGCTCCTGGCAGAAAGGCAGCTTGCTGACGGTCCAGATCTCGGTGTCCTACGTTCAATGTCAGTTACCAGTAGCATCGACATAGACCAGTTGTACTCACAGGCTTCAGGTTCTTCTTAATCTCAGTGTCGAGAGTACCGGCCTTGAGCGCAATGATCTCAGGAGCAGCATCGGGGTCGTGGGCGATGGGAGAGCCGCACTCGGGGCAGAAGAGACGGTGGACAATGTTGCCTGAAGAGCCCTTACTGCCTGAGTAGGTCTTGACGGGACCGCTGATTGTGAGCTTGTCCTTCTTAACAACAGCCACGAGAGCTAAAGTAAAAGATGTCAGTCTGGTCTATTCAAGCATCATTGGCTCGTGAAGCTACGACGCACAGTAGGTAGAACCACTCTGGCGCTGGCAATCGTCACAGTGATCGTAGCCAACCAGAAGAGGCTCGTCGTCGACCTTGTAGGTGACAGCTTTGCAAAGGCAGTGTCCAGAGAGTGGCATTGTGATTGTTTGAGAGCGTGTTGACAAGATGTTATACGAAGTCGAGGATTGATGTCTGAACTAAAAGATAACCTCTAGAACGGGGAACAGAGAGCCTTTAAAAGCTTTAGAGAAGCTCTCGAAAGCTCCATGAGGGGCCATAGCGGGGTAAAGGGAAATCCCGAACTCTTGTCAGTGATGGGGAGTGTTGGGAGTAAAGGTACAGTATGATGAACGAGGACCAGGAATTTGGTGGTGGGGCGGTGATTGGATGACGTTGAGAATGATCTTCAGGTTAAAGGGTGCGTTGTCGAACTAGAAACGACGGGCGTAGACTGGAGCTGCATGTTTCGATCATTTGTGTACAGCTTCGTGTTGGTAACAAGGCTTGACATGAGCGCTAGCCTATTAAGAGATGTTACATCCTTCGTCTGACACTTCCAAATACTCAAATTAATCCAAGCCATAGTGCAATTCCAGATATTCAGGCCGTTGGGATACCGTTACCGATACGCAGCCATGCCCTATTGGCGAGTCCTATCGTCAGCCTTAGTTCATCGGGCGCCCCTGGCACTCTTACCAAGTGCTGTGTGACGTTGACAGAGATATTTGTCATTCTTCAGGGAGTAGTCTGAATGGAGACGAAGCATGAAGCGGGGCTTCATGCATATAGTATTTGGAATTGAGACAATTTGAAATATGTCCAATGTGTGCAGGGATAATCTATGAGTATTGTATAGTTGGTGTTGCAATGACATTCTGGTAGCAGACTACAGTCGCTCAAGCAACTCCCAGAGCTTTGAGAAGCTCTTGATTTCAAATTCGAGACAGCAAGCTCACATCAGTGATAGCTTAATCAGAACGATGATGAGATTCGCGGGGCAGGTGGAGACCGCAAACGCCTGGGCTTTATGGTTCGTGGTGCTGGTTGGTCGGCGAATAATCTCAAATCGTCGTTGGTTTATAGCCTGTTCCGAACTCGTCTCTCAATCGTATCAATATCGGTTGTCCCGGATGTATGTGGAAGCTGGATATTAACCCGCGAACAATCGACGGGCTTTGTGACCTGACTTTCTGTTCTTCGACTCATCAAAAGGGGATGGGCGCTTCCCGCGCTTCTGTCCATCAATTTTATGAGTATCATGAGACGCCCATTCTTCCTATAAGCTCCATCATGCCAAGTAGGCCGACGCTACTCATAGCAATGCGATCAGCCACAAAAAGGCGAACCACAGACCTCAAATACGCGTTTTTGAGTTCTTTATCTCCTTGTTCGAGAACAAAGGCGTCCATTGATGACATTCGAAACCCCCGGATATCAATGCCCTTCGCTGAGGACGAATGTCCATCGCTAGGCGTCAATGGTCCCTCAATTTTATCAGGCCGGCGTCTGAGGTTTTTGATGAGCTGAAAGTGCATATAATCAAGCAGATTGGAAGCATGAATAGGTGGAGAATCCTTCTTCAAAAAAATCCTTGTCAGCTGTTCCGGCTTGTCAGTCCAAAGGGTACAGCTTTCAGCCACCTCGCAAAAGATGGCCTCAGAATCATGCGCATAGTAAACAAGGCGTGAATAGAAGATTGGCGTTACCACTTTGATCTTGATCTCGCAAATAGAGTCTCCGGGGCCGCACGTGGAGGGTGAGATGAATGTCTCCTCGGACGTTTCAACAAATCCCCCTGGCATGTATAGGATAGTGACAGGGGCGGTTGATCGTTGGACAAGATACTTCAAGTATTCACGAAATACTTGTTCGAGAATTTTCTCGATCCAATTAGCTGAACGTCGTATGCTGCCCTTGAGAGGTTCAGGTCGATACCAGAAATGGAGATTATGCTTGAAGAAGAGGATGGTTGATTGCATCATGAATCGAGGAAAGATAGTCAGAACCGAACCGAACTAGCTGAAGATGAAACCAACCATCCCTAAAATGCTTATTCTGTAAAGGTCAATAACTTCGCCTTCAAAGAATAAATTTGCAAAAGGTCTTGGCTTGTCTTTTGAAGACGAGAGGGTGATATAGATATCGAGTCCTTGAAACCCTTGCATTCCAGGCCCAAGGGGATCTTTGGCAAGTATAGAGTATGACCCCTTTCGCGAGTTGAAAGGCGAAACGTGAAACCTCTTTCGCCATGCCGTTTTTATTTGAGCGCGCTAAAGTCCTTGGTCGTTCTAGGTCATGTTATGAAGATGCTCTTCTTCTTTCTGTAATTCTCTCGCGACAAGATGTGGATGTCTTTCTCCGAAGACATTATTCATCTCCAGAATGATTGCCTGAAGAACCTTGTGTGACGAGTAAAGGAACCGGAAAGTTGCCGCATTAAAGCGAAAGACTGGGAACTGTGCGGCAGTCATGAGGTATGGATAAGAAAAAGAATGCCTCTCGGGACACAACCTGTGGCGAGTTATTCGACCGGGAATCAACAGCGGATGAGCAGTACTGGCAGTGGGATTGACCCGGTGATTAACAATCCATCTTGAGACATAGTAACCAACCAGAGATTCCGCATATTCCAAAGGTGGCATCCGCGATGTACCGTGATTTGACGTGGCTTACAAGCGAGGTCATTACAGAGGCATGCTTCCAAGCGACAAAGCCTAGGGTAAAGCAAAATATCGAGTCTCCTTGCAAGTACAAAATATACCCAAGCTGTAGCCAAGACGGTAAAGGGTCCCACCATCTCTTTAAGAGTCCATCGACAAAGTCTGCAGCGAGGACGGCCGGTAGAAGCGGCGAGCCCTCAGACAAGCTGTCCGTAGGCAAGCCAGGGGTCGGGCATGCATCTCTGTTTGAAAAGTCGCGAAGGTGAAATTCCCTCAGCCTCGCGGGTGAGTGACACAAGAGAAAAGACAAAGGAGGACTGGAGCACCAAGCCTTAAAGGTCTTTGTTCAAATATCTACTAAGAAAGTCCGAGGTCAAAACGTGTCCATCAAGGTACCGTAGTTGGCTTTACACGGTCATTTTATCGACACATGAGCCACAAAGGGGGGTTGTCTGCCATTAGTCATCATCTTAGAATATTTACGAGTTATCCATAAGTGTAAGATGAATGAGCACGAGAGCATGAGAGCACGAGAGCATGAGAGCACGAGAGCATGAGAGCACGTCAGGGTCCCGCTTCATCGTCATTGAGTCTTTTCACTCAGTCAGGCAGGACCCATCTGCAGCACCGGCATAGGCGTCTCCGTGCCCCGTCTTTAAAAACGGGTTCACACCTAGAAAGTCTAGCACCTTCTATGGGCTGAGAAGCGGCGATACATGAGCCACTAGTGGCGGTGCGAGTGAAAATTAACACACAGACGTCTGGCCGCACTGTTATCTCCAGGGCTTGGTAACCAAATTCGAGGCAGCCTTACCGCCTAGGATAACAAGGCGCATGCAAAGAGAGGCCACCGGTGCACGGTGCCAATTATAGTCCCCCGCCGATTGACTCAGTGACCCAAGTCCAAGCCCAAACCCCTCCGCCCATTCCATCACCATCCCCATAAATTCTTTGTCGTCCAGAACTTCAGCTTGATCTATATTCCATTCTTACATACTCAACAAACAACACTTCTTCCACATCGTCACATCGAGTCAAACCTCGCTCTAAAACGCACATCTTCTTTCGACAAAACTTCGTATCTCCAAAATGGATGACTGGGAGACCACCACCAAGATTGGTAGCCGCACCCGTGGCTCCGGCGCTGCCCAGCGAGAGACTGTTGTTCGAGGAAAGGCTGCTCTGAACGCTGCCCAACGGGCTGGCGGCCTCACTACCGAGAAGAAGTACTCTTCTGCCAATGCCGTACGTAGAGCCATCGTCTCTCTGTAGCACACACTAACCATTTTGCAGGGTTCTGCGCCAGAGGGTCAGCGTATGACAAAGGTCGATCGATCCGACGACATCATCAAGCCCAATACCATCGGCAAGACTGTTGGCGATGTTATCTCCAAGGCTCGTCAGCAAGTTGAGCCCAAGATGACACAGAAGGATCTTGCCACCCGATGCAACACCACCCAGGCTATCGTCGCCGACTTCGAGCGAGGTACTGCCGCCCCCGATCAGAAGGTGCTCGGCGCCATGGAGAGAGTGCTGAATGTCAAGTTGCGAGGGAGCGACATTGGCGCTCCCAAGTTCCCCAACAAGAAGAAGTAAGCAATTACGTCCAATGCTTAGACAAAAGAATTTGTAAGAGGGCTTCAGAGCCGAGTCGAGCGTTAGCGAATGATGATAACATCTTGGTTGGGAAATCTGGGAGTTTCGTGTGGGCCGTCATGATGCTTTATGACATGGGTACATGAGACTTGTTCTCTTTTCATCACGGGGTTTAGGATTGACGGCACAGAAAGAACGGACGGGCCCTTTTATATGGATGCTCTAGTCTTTGAACTTTTGAGCGAGGCAATGCGCCTGCTCACCCGAATAAACTATCCCCTTGTGCATTCTGAGCCTGTTGAACAATGCATCCTGTTCCTGGGTGCGACCAACTAAGCAGATCTAGCAATGTGGACTCCTAACTAGTAGGTATCCCTACTAGTGTCTCGTGACGATATCATGGATGATATATGTTTTGGAGATTCAGCAACTTGAGAACATTCGATGATCATTCGCCGCATGGCTCCGTACTTTAGCCAATGGACGAAAAGACGACCTATCTCGACAACAGTGGCCTTCGGAACCATACCAGATCTTGCAATAATAGCTTACCCCATACCCAGGAAACACACCTCGATCAGAAAGTTAAGATTACAAGTCCACACACAAGTGGTTGTATACACCCTTGCCAGTGTGAAGTTTAATTATTTGCAGTAAAAGGTCCTGATATCTTTTGATGATCTTCGCCTTCCCGCTGATACTCTCTGTGACTCAGATGTGCTGTCGTTTAACATGGTAAAATACGTCCGATGTCTCAATAATCATTGCCATGGGGGTCCAATCCTCTATGAATAATGCGCCCGCCATTAATTTAGCAATTGATACGCCTAGTCCAAATCACGCGGACACCTTGGGGCTATACTTCGTGGCAGCCTTATCAAAAAGAGCGCTCTTCTCCTCCAAGTCGGCCAAGAATTGATGGCCAGGCTTGACGCTCCTCAATTTCCTAGTAGATATAAGTATAAGTCTTGTTCAAATATTGGAATCAGACACGGGACTGACTGTGCGAATTCATCGGACTGGTTGCCGGAAATAACATTGAGAACCAGCAGATTGGCAATCGCGTCGGCGTTATTAGCGTCCTTCCCCAGGGCCTGTTCGAGAGCAGCTTGGGCTTCTTCTGTTCGGCCGAGGTGCAGTTCGCAGACAGCTTGCGAGACAAGACTTCGAACTGACGAGGTCGAGGGAGCTTGGGCGAGCTCCTCAAAGACGTAGAACGCCTGCTGGTACTTCTCACCACCCTGCACCGTCTCAGTGAATGTATTTCCTCAACATGTAGAACACTTACGACTCTTAATCCAACCCACGACTCGGCCAAGTTGACCAAGAGACTATCTTGAGCCCATCGCCTTGCGGCAGATACTTCCTTGAGAGCGAGGTCGGTTCGGTTTTGTTGCAGATGGATCTGGACGATAAGAGAGACAGCATCGACTGAATAATAGCGGTCAGCGGCATTTCTAAGCATCATCCAACCTCTGGGTGATCTTACGGCTTCCCTGATGTTGAGTGAGAAGAGCAAGAGCCTCTTCAGATTTTCCAGCAGCTTGGAGAACCGTTCCTCCAACGACCTGGACCGTTGTGTTGTCGGCAGCTGAAGAGGCCAGCTTCTCGATCGATTGCACTGCAGAGTCGGCCCTGCCCAAGTTGAACTCAGCAAGAGCACCCAGAGCCTGGAGCTCAGGCTGAGAAGCGCTCTTCACATCATCGAGAACATCTTCTGCCTGTCCAAGAGCCAATCGAGCTCTGAGGACAAGAATGCGCGCGGGCAGAGTGTTGTCAGGGGAGAAGGAAGAGGTATCAAAGTCAATAACTTCCTGATACTGGCCCTGGTGGAAATGGTTGTGAATGTTGATTAATTCGCCTTCGGTCGAGTAGGGGTCCATTTTGGTTGACGCTTTGGAAACGTCTTTTGTTTGCGGATAACTGTTGTCCCTGAAAATGTCCCTTGAGAACACCTTGGATGCGATTAAGATCCCAATGGAATGGTGGGGCCGGTCGTAGTTCTGTCCTTTCCACCTCATCGTGGGGTGAGCTCCACGGTACGTACCTTCACCTTCGCCTCACCGAGATGAGGCGCTGATCATGACTGCCCTAAATATCAGGCGCCCAAATGTGGCTGATACAAGCGAGTGCCACACCGCCCGATGGGGGCTAGGTAGGGTCGGCTGCCCACAAAGTTTGAAATCGAGGTAAAACCACAATTTAGCAAGTCTTTGGAACTTGCATCACCAAACACACCCAAAGAACGGCACCGTACATCGTCGTCAAAATGGTACGTCGCTGCAGCCCAAAACCTCATTGCCAGCATCAGCGATAGCACCATCGTACTGTTAGGAGTGCAATGCCGTTATCTCAAAGCCATTCGACTACGCGCGCACCATGACAGTCACTGGGAGAAAGTGGGATGAATTTTCGGAGCAATATGAAGGGACACGGACTCGAAACGACTACGCCCAACCTCGAACCGACGATACTCGAAAGTGTCACTTCTTCCGTCCTTGAAGTCATTTTCGACGATCCGATCTCCTCTCCCAAACTGTCTTCGGGGCGTGCGACTCGACATGCTGAGATCTGGGCAGAGGTCTTGATATTCGAACATCACCAGATGGCTAACATTCTGGCTCCTACAGGTCAACATTCCCAAGACCCGCAACACCTACTGCAAGGGCAAGGAGTGCCGCAAGCACACCCAGCACAAGGTCACCCAGTACAAGGCTGGCAAGGCCTCCCTGTTCGCCCAGGGTAAGCGACGATACGACCGCAAGCAGTCCGGTTATGGTGGTCAGACCAAGCCTGTCTTCCACAAGAAGGCCAAGACCACCAAGAAGGTTGTTCTGCGATTGGAGTGTGTCAAGTGCAAGACCAAGCTCCAGCTGGCGCTGAAGCGATGCAAGCACTTCGAGCTTGGGTACGTGATCTCTTGGCTCCATGAACTCTCCAACATGCTGACATTGAAAACAGTGGTGACAAGAAGACAAAGGGTGCTGCTCTGGTGTTCTAAGTGCTTTGTGTTTGGGGTCTCAGGGTCACCATTTCTATGCTTACCTCGGCGGCATTTGGGCATCATGGATGGACACAGGCGAAAGGAGGTACACGCCCTCGATTTGAGGCATGTTTCATAGGGAACGAATGAAAAAAAAACTCTCTGTGTTGCACCAACACGAAATTTCTGAAGCAAAACACAATCAAGTGCATTCATGGTGATGAACCATTTTCAAGGCTTGAGCCATTACCCCTCAACGCCAAGCGGGATAGGGCCCGTGAGTCATGGTCAGGGTTGAGAAAGCTTCAAAACAGCAACGATGTATCAGTCTATAGGTACAAAGGTCTGGTGCTATTTTAAAACCCTTCCCCCAGCATTATAGTCTTGCCGCCTCCATACCAGAGTGTGCCATTTCGTGCATCCAGTCCTCTCTCATGACCAACTAGCCACTCGCCAGCATTATACTCGGAGTCAGGGTTATCCCAGACTTCCCTCTCTAGCCATGCATTGACCTCATCAATAGCCTTGACCCAGGCTGCCCTCTTCTCTGGTGTGTCATGGTCATCGTGATTCAGATAGCGTCCAAGCGTGATGTGCGCACTGGGAACTTGATACCTTGACCCAACAACTACGCCGCTTTCCTGCACCTTGTCGTACACGTCCCGGCGCAGGTGGTGATATGTGTAATCGTCTCCCTGCGTGATCCCCTCGGTGACAACAGGTTCGGTGAGAGGAGGGGAGAGTGCTGCTTCACCTGACGCAGGAAGGAACGAAAGGGCAAAAGCAGACAAGTCATAAGAAACCATAGGCTTGACAAGGCGAGACCTGTGGTGATATGTGTAGTTAACAATATCAGGGATAGCTGGCCTCAGGGTCGTTACGAAGGCAGCAATCTCCTGGGGTGTTTTGGAGAATGCAACCTCGAGGGTTGTCAAATGCATTCTATGTGAAGGCATAAGCCAGACACCTTTTTAACGGTCAGCATATACCATTTGACTATGGAACTGAATCCCCTCACTAGGTGCGGCCTTCTTGAGTAACTCATTGACCTTGGAGGCTAAGCGTATAACGTGGTCTGGGGGTCTGGCCCAGATGACCAAACAGTTCCTATTGTCACGGAACCCCGGCTCTACAGTCGGATCTTCAAGCCGCAGAAGTGTCTGGTCAATAACCAGCTCCTTGAAGTCGGAGGACAAAAACTTCTCCGCTTGTTGGCCGTTCCTCTTTGTCCGGTGGACAGAGTACAGACTCTGGACCTCAGCCTGACATTGTGAGCTTGGGAACAACAAGTTCCAATGGCAAGTCACTTACAGGATCGTTATTACAGGCTTTAATGAGGGCCTTGTATGGGTTCTCGCCCGGTTCAAGCTGAATTCCAGAGAGATCCTCCAGCTTGTTGCGAGCCTCCGCAGCCTCAAATCGGACTCCCATTTTGGCTCAGTATACAACACAGCTTGTTGTAACTGTCGACTGATTTGCAATGTTACCCCAAGATTCTACAGAAACGGTAGAATTGATAAGCGCATGAACCTTGGTGCCTACCTATTTATAAGAACAGTTTAAAAGTCCTCACGGTATGATAGGAATGCACGATGACTAAGCTTTTGGCAACGTGGTGTCGTCTATGGATATAAGAACTATTATTGTCATTTCTGTATTATTACGGTCATCACACTGGCCAACCTGAGCTTGTTCAGTTTAAGATTAGCTGAAACGTTACAGCCCAGGGGCTTCATGTCATAATATGTAGTCCTCGGGTAAATGAAGCATATATTTTAAATTGCATGCCCAGCTGCTTCTACTCAGCCACTGTCCGGTTACGTGTTGTGCAATCCTCAAATATCGTGTGTCTTGGTTTTGCTACAGTTTAGCGGTAACTCTTCCGCCTCGCGGAACGCGCACTTTAACGTCAGCTTCCTTGGAGTCTTGCCCTTCAAATGTGACGATCTGACAGTCTTGAATGTCAACCCCAGAGGAAAACTGAACAACCAGAAAATCCAACGTTGTCTCCTTCTTACCAAGAGCTACCATTGGAGCGTGCCATGTCCCAGCCGCATAAGTGACAGCCTGGTGGGTTGTTGCTACAAACGCACGCAACCCCTTCAGATCAGGGAGACCTCTACCGGGTAGACCCTCTCCACTTGGTACAGGTAGACCATCGTCTTGGGGAGATGGTGGCAGAGATGGGGCCACGATGACCAAGTAGCTTGAAGCGGTAGAGGCCAGTGGAGCAAAAGTTTGAGAAGTGAATGGGTGTCGTTCAAGAATGTTGACGGCGAACTCGCTCTGAGAAGCGTCATCGCTTGCAGATGCCAAAGTTCTCGCTTCGCAGATAAATTGGCTCATGATCAATCGGCCATTGCTGCTAGGAGCCTGTGAGAGGAGGTCCTGAGGCTTGCTGACATCGGCATAGCGAATTGCTGTTCCTTGATTGGCAGTGGTGCCGTTGTATGGGAGAGAACCACCTTCAGATGCGTGTTTTGATGGAAGAAGACTCGGTCGTGGGTTGGAGACAACATCTCCAAATGGCGCGAACTCCTCTTGTGTCAGGGGAGCGGCCCCGATACGGAGGCTAAGGTTTGCGACGTTGACTTTAACGGACATGGCTACCACCTGAGAGGTGCTGTTGCGACTTGATGTTGGGAAGGGGAAGCTGTGTGCCATAGTTGAGTTAATTTTCAGACCACGATGAGTTGAAGTAGCGCATGGCGATCCGAGGGCGGCATTTCATCAGTCCAACTACAGCGCAACATAACGCACCGACTCTTAGTGTGATGAAAGGCATCGCTCCTTTAAAAAGTAACCTCTGGGTTCCCGTAAAAAAAAAAGAAGCCTGATGCAAAGTATTATTGTAGGTGGTACCAATGACTTTCAAGCTACCCTAAACCTTGAAGGATCGTGAAGATCCTTAGGATATATGACTGAGGTCCTTTTATAACACTCATATCGAGGCTCTATTCAACCACGTTCGGTGTAAGCTTACGTTGCTAATTTAATTTGATTATGCTCTTAGGCGAATACCTTGTATTCGGCTGGGTTGGTATGTCTGTTGCTGTTCTATCTCACTTGACCTTGCAACCGACGGTATGTTATTTCCCGTGGTTTCAGGCCAGGCCGACATAGCTAGACAACAGGTCACAGTCCCACTCGTCATTACCAACGTTTCGATCACTCATGTTAATTCGTTTTATTGCATAAAAGCTAACATAAACGCCAACTCCAGTACCCAAACTCAAAGTATTCATCAGAACTCCCTCGGTCGCTGCTCACGTCCCAGGTTCAAATCTGCCTCGTCATCTTTGCCATTTGATTGCCACGGGGATGGCGATCGCAATGCAGGTGACATTTGGCCAAGCCCGGCCTGGTTCGATGGCGGTTGGTAACCTGGCGGAGGATCGGATGGATAGCCCATGTGTTGGGGAGGAGGCTCCCGCCATGGCGGTGCGCTGTATTGCTGAGGGCCTGCCAGACCAGGGCCACGAGGACCAAGACGGCGCTTGTCCATGTATCGGCGGCCATAGATCAAGATGAGGCTGCTTATGCAGATGAAGATGATGAGAAGAGCGAGGAGCATGCCGAATTTTCGGTTCAGAGCAAAGGTGAAGCCACTGATGATGGTTAGCGATGGGCACCCGATGTGTGCATGTGACAACTTACAGGAATGCGTTCAAAGTGCCTAGGAATAGAATGATACGGCCAACCCAAAGATGAAACTTGCCGTACTTGGTTGGGGCCTGTGTTCTCCTGTACTGAGTATGGTGCATTACTCCTAATCCAAATTGTCCAAGCAATAAGCCAGTGACGACGAATCCAATAATTTGGTGAGGATCATCAAAACTTCGAGACTATGGTATTCGTAAGTGACAGGCCCGGATTTGCTAGGATGGGACTTACTCTTTGATAATAGAAACTGTTCGCAACACCAATACCGAAACCTGCAAAGACGCCCAGAGTCGCAATGGACTGGTTCAGAGCATGCCACTTGACCCAGCCTCCAGACCTCAGCAGAACAACGCCAATTGGCATGAGGAATATGATTGATAAGACCATAAAAACTCCGTGAAGCGGTGATGCCCAGTTTGGCTTGGCCTTCGTCGCGTAGATAAGCTCGGATCCAACGTCTTTTGTAGAATCGCTAAGAGATGGTAGCTCGGAGTCCCCGTGTGTTCGTTTGATGTCGAGTGAGAAACTGCCATATCCTGCATGGTATTTCAGAGGTGCGTCCGTATCGTCACTATAGTAGTCCTCCTTTGGTCCAAAAGCGAACACGGCCTTGCTGTTGTGATCGTAAACATCGAGGTATCCCTTCTGCCCACCATGCGATGGCCAACTGCGACACCCACTCTTGCAGCGGATTGTGGCTACCATGTGATCGTCGATAATTCCTGTGGTATTAAGAATCTCGTAATCCATCTCATCCCAATAATAAGGCTCGTAATGGCCGTAGGCGAGTCGTGGGGAGAATGTAACATTGTTGGTGGTCCGGCTCTTGTATACCATAAGAAATAGGGCTCCGGGCATATCCTCGCTTCCAAGACCAACAGCGCCCCAGGATCGATTCTTCTTGACGCGGAGACTGAAGTAGACTTCGGTGTTGGTGTTCTCGCCAATGTCAATCGCAAACGCTACGTCTCCGTCTGGGGAAACGAAGGTGGATTGACCGCCTTCATCCTTTTCTTTGGCAGAAGTGACTGGAAAGAGGGCTGCCGAAGAATGATTGTCAGCAGTAGTAACGAAAGAGAAAAGATTTCGTCTTTCAGAAACGAGGGCAAACTTACCTGCTGTCGCAGCTAGGGCATGCCCGAGCTTGCGAAGCAACATTGTATGGGTCTGGATGTGGGGGAGATATAATATGATGGAGAAGAGAAAAATATTGAAGGCGATGAGGGAGGAAGACAGCCAGAGATACCAGATTAAACCACAAGTTGGATTTAATTGAGGATAGGTATGCTAGGGCTGGGAGGAAGATCAGGGAGACAAAGCCGGGAAAGGAGGCGCGCCACTAAGATGAGGTGTACGTAGATTATAGAGGGACGGCAAATGATGGAAGCGTGATGTTTATGTCCGCTGGGTTGCCAATAGATAGATGAATAGTGGATGTGAAATTGCATGCTCAATCAGGAAAGTTAAGATTCCATTTTGTCTGCTTGGATAGGCTGTACGGAGTAGTCTGCGTAGGCCTGGCCAAGATACTCATCTACTACGTGCGTCACAAGCAAAAGCCCAAGTGATTCAGATTCCGCATTCCGTCTATGAAAAGGGGCTCTTTGAGACTATGACGAGGGCTTTGGCATGTCTTGTCTCAGTTCTGTGCAATACATTATCACGAATCGCGTAGCTTTTCCTCAGATCATGCCAGTATTAGCATGTAGGCAAGAGAAGAACCTCTAAACTCGTATTCCGGGGTATCCATTACATCCCTCTTTGTTTTTGCGGGCCAAGTAAACAAAATGAGGCATCCAGCCGTTGGATACCTAACAACTCTATTGGTTCAATTTATGGAATAAAGTTTGTTCAGGGGATGACTGCGCTAGCCAGGTACGTGACCCCTGGGTCGTCCCGCTATTATTAAGCTACCAATCAACAGCTAGTCTTTACATACCGCTTTGCACCCTAACTAGATCAACAACATAACAACATCATGTCAAAACAACCACGATATAATGACCTCAGTCGAACGGAATCATTCTAGATATGCAAAAACTTACATGCATAATCTGAGAATCGAAATATTTGGGGATCCGAAGGAACTCCCAATATTATAGGAACAGACAGGTGGAGTTATCAGTAATTATCAGAAAAGGTTACCACTAAACCAATTACGCTGATAGTCGAGTAGCTCACCCTACAGTGGCTGTTGGATCGCAGTATGTGAATGTGGGTTATGTTCATCTGTAGATAGCTCGGTAGAATTACTAGAAAGTGCCTGCGTGTAAACAACTCTTGGTATGGCCTTCGTTTTCGAGGGTTCAACTCTCCAATACTCATAAACCATTCAGCGATATCTGGGCGCTCATTACCTCTCCAACGTTAACACAATCCGACTGTGACAGTCAGTTAGATACAACCTTCTATAGAATTTATTCGCCACTTACAAGATATTCGGTCGCCTGCCCCAATTGCCCTCGCAAAGGTCTATCTGTTTTTGGATAGAACACTCTGAATTCGTATTCTTTGCATCGGCCTGATTTGGGATGTCAATGCCCAGGACGTCATGGTTCAACATATGATTCATGATCCCCATAAGTTGGGGTGAATCCCCATTCTCCGGCCAGTCAACCTCACAAGTTGGAAACGAGGAGATACATTCACCAAATGGGGTCTCCCAGAAATAGTCGAACTCATCAAGTATGTAGTCGACTTTGCCCTCGTCCATGTTGTAATCTGAGGATAGTCCGTACGTAGTAAGCTCAAGAAGCGAATACACAGAACAAGGTATACCAATAAATACAACAAGTCGAGTTCTATCGTCAAGAAGTTTTTGCAGAGTTGGCCCCTCGTCTCGGGACAGCTTCGCCTTAGGGTGAAATACAAGGTCCATTAACCCTGCACTGGTAAAAGCTTCATCGAACTTTTCGATCGGTAGGGCGTCAATGTTCGTCAGCAATATTGTGACGACCTCATCTGAGAGTTTCCCAACCCATTATGATATCTCTTCTAGATAGTCCTCCAGTGGCCCAAGGCCCAATTCCCAGCAGTAAGTGTAGCACATCTGTATATCGCCATCCTTGTCTTGTGTTTGAGACTGTAAGAATCGTACGCCTTAGTCAAGTTGCTCTGTGACTGAGATGTATTGGTTGTGAATTGGAAGCTTTCCAACAAAAGCGCTGTTGTGCGTCCCAATCAAAGTGATGTCCGAATATTTACGCCTTCAAAGTTCATCATGACCATTGCATACTGCTGAATTTGCCGTAGCAAACACCAAAGTCAATGGAAGTCGCATGACTAAAAAACAGAAAGGTAGTGTCTGGGGTGACTGCGAGTGAAAGCAGAGCCCCCGAGAAAACTCAAGGCTACATATAACAATATGTTCAACTTTAAATTACCACACTCATGCTGACAGTCAGCATGTTGCTTTAAGCCTTTGCAGCCATAAATCATGTCATGAGATAGTACCACAAGTTGAATAATATGATCAATACTTCGACGGTCTTAACATCTATACTCGGCGCGTTCTTTATGCATCTACTCGCTGTAAGGGCTGGTAGACTGCAATGATGAGCTGGGTGGCTCAGAATCCCAGTCGCATAGCTCTCATCAGCCACATAGAGTTCCTTTGGAGATCCATGCAAAGATTATATAATAGGATGGCGATAATATCCAACGATATGAATGGTAGGAAGTGATAATCTGATGTTTACTGGTGAGAGATGCTGCACTTAGATACTGAAATCGGGACCAACGTCCAAGCCATAGGCTTTCAATTGTTTATAGCGGCCATTGCGTAGGTGAGCATATAACACAGCAATTAAAATTTTGTTATAATATTCCGTACTATGTCAGCGAAAGTGCTTGTATGAATAAGAAGTTGAAGAGTCATGGGAGCAGTGACACAGAAATGGCTTCGGCTTATAAGACTCTAGACCCACTCTGACGCACTGGACCTCGAAACACCAACTAACAATTGCCAGCGCGATCCTTTGTAACTTCCTTACTACGGTACACTCTGGCCACATCAAATACTATATTCTCAACTTGGCTTCTGACAAAAACATTCTTACTCTTTAACACATTCACATACAATTCCGAAACTCACCAAACATCTACCAATGATCTGTTGCCCACCATGTCTGGCTATTTGTCTATGCTAGGTTGGGCCTTTCTCCCAAATGTGTGAGATTCGTTCACAGGAACTTGCTTGACATGCTAACCGCTTCATAGCTTGCAACAGGATGGCTCCAGTCCATCTACTATGGTTTTACCATTCGCGCCGGCGATCCCAAGCCTGCCCCTGGCTCTACCCGCTATAACTCGCATCGACGCACCATACATATCCTCGTTGTCGCTGCCTACCTCTGCTACACAATCTTCGAAGCGGACTACGAACAGCGCCGTATATCCTCATACTATGCAGATCTTGGAGTGCCACTCGATGCTGCCGATCGCGAGATCAAGACGCGCTTCCGCCGCTTGGCTGCCATGCACCACCCAGACAAAGCAGGCAAGGATGCTGGCGATTCTGCCGCCTTTTTCATGCACCTAAAGGTTGCTAGTGATACACTACATGATACTGCGAAGAGATTCGCATATGAACGCTTCGGACCTGAGATTGCGCGGTGGCAGAAATGCGTTACTATCAGAGATTATGTTACTCGTGGCGTCGTCTCAGGCATCCTGCCTCACTACGTTGTGGCTGCAGCATCAATTTACATTCTGGGCTTATTTGGCTACATGGAGTTTGGTAAATACTACCGGTGGCTAGTTCTGATCGCCCTTTGCGTATTCGAGCTCCATACCGTAACACGTCCCGACTTCCCACCTTTTGTCAACGCCATCAACGCCATCCTCGCCCGATTTACATCTTTGCCACCATATCTACCTTTCCAGATTATCTCTCTCGCCCGGAGACTCACAATCACTTTCTACATTGCTCTCAACCAGATAGGACCTCTCATTGCATTCATGATCACGGGCCCAGAAAAGTCCGAGGAGGACGACGAAAAGGCTATGAGACAAAGCCTACATCGCCTTGAAATGTTGACAAAGCAGCTTGACGGAGATGCTGTACGACTGTTGGATATGGAAATGGCTCCCTTCAAGGGCGACACTGATGCAACGTCCAATCTACAGGGCAAGATGAGGGAGTGGCTTGTACAGAATACTATTAGGGCAGATCCCATGGTTAGAGATGCTATGGGAACGTCGCTGAGGAAGAGGAGAGTTGATGCACCAGCAGGTGCAAAAGGCAACAGATAGACATCTTTATCAATGTGTATTGTACATTTTTAATAATCACTAGTTAATCTGAGCTCTATGCAGACAACTTTATGAACAGCATGAAACACAGAGCACTGGCAAACCCCGTTGTAAATGACACCAGAAATGCAAGTCATACCAAAGACCACTCTTTGACTCCAGGTCGTTAGTACGCGTATGTTGTAACTAGAAATGTGATGCGGTGCCTATTATGCTTGCGGGACCGCACTTGATTGAAAGTTGAGGGCTCAAAGTCGTGAAGCACCTCTTGTCTCGATGGGGATGAGACAAATGCCAATAAAAGCCGACAAAATAAGGACTGCAGACATGATAATAGGTGTAGTAGTACCATCGCCAGGAACGGTAGCAGCAATGATGGGTGCCATAAGGCCGGTAATGCGATTCAGGAAGCTGGCCACGCCAGTACCAGCGCCTCGAACAGGAGCAGGGAATATCTCAGGCGTGAAGGCGTACAGAACACCGTACATGATGTTTTGGGCGAAAGCCTCGACACAAGACATTAGAAGTTGGGCAGTTGATGTAGTGCCATAGAAGACAAAGAGGAAGAGGAACACCGCGGAGAGGAGGGTGGAACTAGCAAGCGTTCCTCGACGACCGAGGAATGGGGACGGGTGATCAACGAGGTATGCAGCGAGAAGAGAACCAGGGACACCCATAACAGAGGCGATGGCGTAGTTGCGGTATGTGTCTGATGAGATGGTGTCTGTTTCGGACTGCATGTTATCCGATGCTTCGTTATGTGCACGAGCAAAGTATTGAGGAAGGAAGGCATTGAAAAGGGGATATCCCATGCCGATCGTAGCCCAGCAGAACCAGATCAAAGAAGTTGCCATGCCAAGGGTCTTATTCTGGAATAGAGGTCGCAGACGCTCTCCGGAGAATGACTGGAGCTTCTCGCGGAGGAAACCCATAGTCGATGGAGCAGGAATCTTCTTCTCTGCAACATGGGCTAGATCATCACCATCCTCACAAGCAACCAAGTCGAGAAGCTCTGAAGTGAGCCAAGTCTTGGTACCATTACGGTATGCCAGACCGTGGATGACAGCCACTGCCTCATGTTGGCGACCCTTGTTGAGAAGGAACTTGGGTGACTCGAAGAGATGAAAGACGAAGAACCGGACAACAAACATGGCGAAAGTAACAATGCCGATGGTGACAATGAAGTAACGCCAGCCCTGTTCAACCGGCCAGTTGCCGATAAAGTACCATGCAATCAGAGATGAGACAAGCTGTCCAAAGGGCCACCAGACGGACAGCAGAGTGAGCAAAGCGCTGGAAGCATCCGGGAGAAATTCCAGGAAGAGAGCACCATCAACAGGAAGATTGCCGCCGACACCGAAACCAAGGGCACCGAAGAAGAAGCAAACACTGCCCCAGCTTTGGGCATAAGCGGACATGATGCCAAAGACACTGGTAATAAGCAATGTAGTGTTGAAGGCGATGCGACGACCAAGGAAATCGGACCCAATTCCCCAGAAAAAACTCCCGATCGATAGACCGACGAACAGGGCGCTGGTTGTGTATCGAACTGTCTTTTCATCGACACCGAATTCTCCTGATAGAGATGGCAGACAGAGTGACACTCCCTGCATCCAAAGGTTGTCGGCGAACCATCCACATCCACAGAGAACGAATAACTGCCAGTTGTAACTGCCCATACCGATATCTCCGATTGCCTTATTCATGAGCTTGGATTTGACTGAAACCTTGTTAGCTCATAATGCAGCATTCGCGAATGCAGCACTCACTCTCATATGTCGTCCATTGACCTCGTCGCCCTTCTCTCATTTCTTTGCGTAGACCATCTACCGTATATTCAGCAGCATCACCTCCAAGCATGCCCTCGCGTTCTTCTTTCATCTCCAAATCGTCCATCTCACCCTCCTCCCGCGATTCCCCATGGCCGGCGCCCTTCGCTTTAGCCGCTTGGCTGTAAAGATGAGCTTCCTCCAGCGGCACCGACACGCCGATATAGTCATCCACAGACTCGACGTACCCAGAGCCGAGACGCCATGAAATGCGCATTTCAGAAGCTGGTACTTGAAAGAACAAGATGATTATAACTTTAATAGCACAAACATCAAACAAAAATTGGATATTTTCAGATACACGTGATGCTGCCTCTCACACACGAGAGACAACCTGGATTTGGAAGATAACCCGTGGCTTGAAGGCTGATAAAAGAGCTTGAACGAAAAGATTATAATGGCTTGTTGAGCTGCGTCACTGAGCGGAAGAGCCGATCGTGGGTTCCGGTAGCTTTTTCAGGAGCAGAAAGCTGTAAAAGAAAAAACTGTACGCAGAATAGATAGAAAAAAGAGTGACGAGAGCAATAGTAATGTATGAATCAACAAAAGAAAACGAGGGATTCAATTGTACAGTTGATGAGAGGGTGAAACAAGGCACAGTCTTTGAGATGAGAGGACAAGTCAGAAGTTAAGGTGGATAGAAACAGCAAATAATATGGATGTTAGCCCGAAATAGGAGGCCGTAGGTCCAATTTTGCTGGGTCCAGGGGCTTGGAAGGCGCCAAAGCCGGGCATCCATCAGCATCATCGCCCATCCATCTCCCGTTCTATCGGGGCTTGGCATCAGGACTTGTGTTACTACTTTGATCTTGTATCACTCGTAATGTTCCTGATAATAAGGTATTTCTAGGAAGCATGGCATTGGGTCTTTCCCCAAGATAACTAATAATGAAGCAGCAACTCAGCAAGTCTCTCTAGGTTCTTTAACTCCTGATAAGGACTGCAATGCAAGTGAATCCTCAAAGAGACCAATGTTGATAGTCTCAATACGGAGTACAGTGGCTGGCTACTAGATCACCATTGCCAGGCCGCAACCGACATTGCCGTGCTGTAAAGTTACTGATCAACTTCATGATGTTCAGTTGAAGCACTGAGCGAGCGGGGCACAGTCATTTTCCATTCGAGTTCCAGACCTGATACTTTCTCCTAATCACAGCCGTGGAATTGTTCCAGACTCTTAATATTTAATTGGAATGAGAACTTTGATAGGCGAATGTTTAATGCTAAACTTTGGATTGTAGGTTCTTATCGAGGCCAAGCTAGCTTGTCGGGAATAAGGCTTGCGCGTCGATCCGCCCCTTTGGAGATTTGAAACTAAAAAGAGCATGGGGTTTGCACCTCATGGTAATGTTGTGCTATGCACATGAGAATTATCGTCTCCAGATACCATCCGCATATTGAGCTTATTTACCAGCCGATTTCGAATCCTGAGCTATAATCCTGCCATGGACTGCATCGAAGTTCTCATTCATTAGCATCGGATGGTCTCCCGACAGTACTCTCTGTAATGGAAGGATCACAGAGATCTCCCTGACCTCAGAGTGACAAGGACAGGGGGTGCAACTTGGGAACTAGAATACAGCGGAGTAGTTGCTAAAGCTGTGCCAACCCCATATGATTGCGATAGCCCGGTGTGACATACATCTTTCATTTTACGAATAACATGTTGCCACTAAGTTATTTCCTGAAGTTTTGCTTGTTCACGCCCTTCATACAAGCTAGTCTTGCAGACAAGGTAATTCAAGTTACAATATGTAGGTAGTATAGCGAAAGATTTGGACCTGTAATGCAGCAGATGACCTTTGCTGGATTATATCACATTAAACCAATATTTACATTGATGGCAAAGGTCCTGTTTTATTAAGGTAAAGCCATGGGCTCGTAGGGGGATTTACCTGCAGCATCATGTTCTTCATAATGGGTCCGATATGATTACACATAGGTCCATTCTGGATTTTGTGCCAGCGCCATTAACCTTGATCATATTACGATCGTTCTCGTTTCTTTGCTGAAATCCATCATTCTGACATAGAGCCAGGAGGTGATCCTATGCACAAATCACAGCTTGGGCCCCAAGCGCGTGATGGCCGTGACTCCAAAAACTCCATGCGTGGTATACATAGTGCTAACACAAACCCAGCTCGTGGGCGAAAAGATGTTGGAAAGGAAATTCGACAAGAAAAAGTCAGATACGCCGCTCTAGTCCTCTTCCTCGCTGGTGGTCTCAATGTTCGCCTTCGGTGACTTCTTTCGTTCCTTCTTAACCTTGGCAGCTGGAATCAGAGCAGTATCAGGCTCGTTTGCAACGTCACCCTCAACTACGAGTCCCTTGGCGCGAAGAGCAGCATTGATGTGTGGAACAGCCTTAAGAAAAGCATTGTACTGCTCGATGGAAAGCGAAATACCCTATTTAACAAATCAGTGAGACGTCCAAGATGAATGAAGCCTTCGCGAATACCTTCTTGCCAGGTAACGTCTTGCCATCCTTATCATAGTATTCTCGAATGTTGACAAAGGTTTTCTTGCTGAAGTCTGATACACCAACACGACGCTTGCTTGAGAGCTGGACACGTCCTGTTAGCGCGCGAGCCCAACGGGAGATGCTTCGAACTTGCGTACCTCCCAGTATGGATTTCCATCATCATCTTTACCATCCGACCCAACTGATGTTCCACTCTTGACTCTTTTGGAAACAGTCTCGGGCTCACTATCAGAATCGGCAGCGCGCTTTTTGGTAGCAGATGTACGGGCCATTATGATAATCGCAAAAGTCCTTTCAAGGGCTGGACGGAGGGCTCAGGCCCTCAAATACTGTTTCGTTGAAAGGTGTTTGAGATGCCTCGTCACTTTTGACTCGAAGTTGAGCTTGAACCAGACTGGAGGAGACGCGATTGGAAGTTACGCGCGATGTGACACCAATGCACGTGATGTCTCAAAATTGGACCCGCCCAGAAAACCAGGTTGCCTTACGTATTGGATCTTTTACCAGTAATGCTGTGGTGAACTTCCGCCTCGACTGCTAAAACTCATGGATGCCGTATTCCAGCTCGATAGGTATACCTTGGATGTTTATCCGTAGATTCAGGATTATGTTATCTCGTCACCTCAGATATTCACTCAAGTAAATTAAAGATCGACCGATCACGTCAAGGCGGCCTAGGGTACATAAACCTGGCAAGGTTAATCAAACGAAACAAGACAACACAAGAAAGATTGGACGCCGTAACTCTACAGTGGAGATAAATCAGGGGCAACATTAGACTTTGTTGCCGTTTTTAGCGCACGATGGCAGTTGAAGCCCGCTATTTTGTGACACGGACCGCACCAGCATGAACTTGATACCTCGATTTTGGGTGATAGAAAGGTTCGAACAAAATTAGGATGAAATTAGCATGGCCTCTCACAACCTATTTTATCAAGCTTTCTCTTCAGTGCTTGATCGCAGCCCTACCCTGGGGTTTAGGGGCCATGACCCCTGAAGATTTGAAGACAAGCAATTCCAATGCTCGGCAATTTGAGGCTAAAAAAGCCCACCTGGCACCTTAGACACGCGACACCAGCTATTGTACTGTACCACACACACTGCGCCTGCTGTATTTCGGCCACATCCATTAGGTACCCCAGCGTTCCAGACAAATTCCAAACCTTGCACGATTCCTTCATTTCATTCCCTACTATTATCTAGTCTACTGTTTTGCTCCTTTTGCTCCTGGTTTCACTTTTCTTCACGTTTCTCATTAAACTCTCCATTTCCACTGGCTATGCTTACAGGAGTTCGCCTCGGTTCCAGTGTCTTCGTTCGTTAGGAGAGCTACAGCATTTGGGTTGTGTACTGAAACAATCCTAGACAGCCTTCCATTCCCCATGAGTTCAACCGCATTCCCCAACCAGAATGCGCCTCAGCCAGGTGCTTCCCTTGCGAATCCGACAAAACCGAAGGCTATAGCACTTAATGGCTCGCCGTTGCCTACACTTTCACGGGCACAAGACGAGAACAAGCCGATGTTGACAGACAAGCCATTGAATGCAAATGATCTTGCCAACAAGATGACTACAACAAACGACGCAACGAACTCCGACAACCCCATTACGAGTACTACGAGAACCGAAACGATCAATACAACTGCAACTGCAGATGGTACTCCAATTGCAAAAGTCATACACTTCTTTGCTACAGCGACTCCGGAGTCACTCGCCGGCGTTGCAGTTGGTTTTGCTGCTTTCACATACTTCACTATGGGACGTTTGGGTCTCGTTCTAATTGGCGCTTTCGGTGGAGTTGCCGGATTCATCTCGTGGGAAGCGCGTAACCCAGAGCTCGCTAAAGCTGTGCGAGGAGAGCGAGGGATCGACGTTATAGATCGGCTTCTAGAGGCCAAGAACAACCAGGCAGGAGAGAAGCGCGAAGACAGCAGCGATGATGAAGAGCCGGCTCTGAAGAATTTCGACGAGTTCCGGCCAGAGACCCGCGAGGCACTTGGGGGCCTTGTTGATGCTATTGTCAGGGACTACGTTAAGTGGTGGTACAGTCCGATTGTTCCGACTGACCACTCGTTTCCTTTGGCGTGTCGAAAGACGCTCACATCTTACCTTCTCTCCGTTTCTAGCCACATGAGCCGAAAGCGACCTGCGGATGCCTTTCTCGATCTTCTTACTAACTCGTCCTCCATTATCATCGTGTTCATGTCTGAGCTCGCATCCGCCTTCTCCGAACTTCCTCCAGATAGTAGTATGACTGCTGCCGACGCCGTTTACAACTACCTGGCATCTAACCCCGATTGCCATTTGGCCAATCTCTTGAATCAACGTCAGCAAGCGTCAAAATTCAAAATGGTGGCCGAGGACCTTCTTGGTTTCCTAGACCGAAACTCGTACAACTGCGACCCTGCCCGGGTTTTCTTGCGTGAGATACTCGCGAACTCGGTTCTTGAAAAGACACTACATACCTGCAGTCAAGCCGATTGGATCAATGGGTGGATCGTATACTTGCTAGAAGCTGGTGAACCAAACCTAAATCAGGCTATCGACGTTGGCATGCAGCGAGCCCCAGAACCGAGCGTGACGGCAACTAACGTCTTTGCTGATTTGGATGGAAATGTCGGAAACGTTGGTATCGCCAAGCCAGGGCGAAGTTCTTTGGAGACGGAAAGGGCTCGGCGCAAGGAACCCCTTGGCCACAAGAAGAAGCTGAGCAAGGCGGAGGAAGAGATGGATGAAGCCATGCAAGAGATGAAACGCATGAACGAAATGATTGCCGAAGAAGAAGCACTACGAAAACGCGCATCGGTGGTTTCTTTCCATGATTCACCAAAGGATTCAAATAATGCTGAAAAAAGGTTGTCTGGTGCGCCGGATCTTTCAGCTACTACGAAACATGATGTGCCTCTACCATCGGCGACATCGACGGAAGGGTTCCCATCAAAGAGTGACATTGTACAAACTCCTGTCACACCTCGATCACCAATGGGTTCCTCCAGCCCCGAGTCGTCCCCTCGTCGATCCGACGGCACTCGTTTCACCAGCTTCGATCAAATTGTACCACCAGGACAAGTAGCAGACGAAGGAGAAGAGGACGCCCCTAAGAAAGCTCCACTAACCCTTCATAATGCCACAATAACTCTCCATGATGATACCCCTGGCGAGCCAAACAGAATTCGCAGCAAACCTAACTGGGACTACTGGGTGCAGGTTGAGCCGTCAGCTACTGCGTATCCGGGATGGATGATCGTACGAAGACATGCAGATTTTGAAACCCTGCATGAAATCCTCAGACGAATTGCCAACATTTCTGGTGCAACTGCTTTCACCGAGCTTCATAAAGACTTACCTGACTGGAGGCTTCATACTCGTGAATCTCTGCGTGGTGAACTGGAGAGGTACCTTCGAGATGCTTGTTGGTACCAGAGCTTAGCCGAAAGCGAGGGCATGAAGCGATTCCTCGAAAAGTCAAAGGGGCATACCCACAGCGAATCCAAAGCAGGCTTTGGTTGGGAAACCATGGGCAAGGGTATGTTGGACGCCCTGACATCAGGGCCCAAGGGTGCTATGGAGGGTGGCAAGAGTCTCGTGGGTGGTGTGACTGGAGTTTTTGGAAGTACATTTTCTGGTCTTAGCAGGAAATCTACTCAGTCAGTAGATCTAACGGCCAACTCTAGTCGACTTTCGATCTCGACACCTCCCAGCCAGCTCAGCGGTGTAAGATCTCCCGTCCGCTCTACAAGAGACAGCATGGACAGCCAACGCTCGTCCATTGTATCATTGCAGCCAGGGAAAATGCCACCCATGGAGCGTCGTCCTAGTTATCAATCACAAAGTGAGTCGGATGCGGACATTCGCACCAGCCGTTCGGAATGTAAAGAGTCTGCTTCCGCGTCGGCGAGTGCTCTTCCTAGTCGGGAGCATAGCCGTGCACCTAGCCTTGCTCAGCTGCGATCCCCATCAGCTGTTAGCCTCGACTTCACAAAACTTCCTCCTCCCCCCGACCAGATCGCGGACGACTATGGTTTGCCTGAAGGTAATATTGATATGCAGAGTGGAAAGGGACAGCAGGACCGCAAAAGCTCACAGCAAATCCCAACACCTCCCCCTTCGGTGACTGACGGCAAGAGGGCGTCTTTGAAGCCTGGTAAACAGTACACCGCTTTGTCAGAGCCCGAGACTCGCGTGGCGGTTGAGCTCCTGTTCGCTGTCATCAACGAGATGTACACTCTGTCATCGGCGTGGAATATTCGACGTACTCTTCTAACGGCTGCAAAATCCTTCCTCCTGCGTCCTGGCAACCCGTCTCTCTTGACTGTGCAGTCACTGATTCAGAAATCTGTCATTGACGCCAATACATCGGATTCAGGCATCGCGGAACAGCTTCGCAAGATACGAGAAAACATGATGCCAACAGAGCAGGAGCTCGCGGGCTGGCCAGCTGAGCTTACAGCCGATGAGAAGGAGAAGCTCCGCGTCAAAGCCCGTCGACTGCTAATTCAGAGTGGCCTTCCAGCTGCTCTGATGGGTGTCATGGGCCAGGCGGCGACAGGCGAAGCACTCGGCCGAGTCTTTGACTGTTTGCAGATTGAAGAGGTAGCAAGGGGGCTCCTCTTTGGCCTGATCTTACAGGTTGTTCGAATTGTGACGCACTAGAGAATTGGTACGAGTAATATTTAATGTGATGGGACAACATGAATGGTGTTTGGTGCATTCGAGGGCTGGTTCGTCTCACGAAGTGCATGGTGGAATGTACGAATTTTGAAGGGGCAATAACTGGCAACGGATTGGAGCAAAGGGATTGATGTTTATTACTCTTCATTATTGTTGTGCAAGGGGCGAGCATGTTGTAATGATAGATACACAGACAAGAAGACCTAGACGGTCTCTGTCGTTATTAATATGGAATACCTACAAACAAGCTCAACTGACTCGAGCCGAGCGTCATTGCACCCGAACGCCAAGAGACTGCAACATGCGTTTCGGCCAAGTCCCCATTCCACCGTTGTTGAGGCATCCGCGAGGAAAACTCAAAAAAGGATCACTCCACGGATAATTCCACCTCCGTATAAACACAACATCGAGAGTATCCACATTATGAGCTTTACAAAGAATAGCCCTTTTTCCCAAACGGCGCAGGTCGTCTTCTGATGATGGTCCTTCACTAATTTCCGACTAGTTCTCTCCACTGCGTGCTTAAAGGGGGGCGATGTTCGGCATATCGCAGATGAACTAAAGGTGTGATAAACCATATCGTACGATGATTGTCGATGATTGACCGCTCACTTGGTCTGCACGTGGAGAGGAAAAAGAAGACCCGCAGGGAAGTAGGGGTTTGGGATGAACGATATAACAGGGGAGTGTGGATGACAACGACAGGAATAGAGGCATAAACGATATGCTTGGCGGTAGCCGCGGGCTGGATCAATGGAGCACCCAAAGTACCACGTCTACTTATTTGGCCTTGAGAATCAGTTCTGCCATAGGCCATTATACGTCTTCGTAATTAATATCTCGGTCAGCTTCTGACATGAGTTAGATTCGAGGAAACTGGTTGCTTTTGTGGGATGCATGGTTTGCTTGGCCTTCAGTCTGTCACATCTGGCCTTCAACACTATCACATATCATCTTGTTATAGCCGACGATCCTGCAGGCTCAATTTCTAAAACCTAAAGTTGCTTGGCAATTAAAGGCGTACGCATAGTACGTATCATGTATGTCTCCTTGCCATCTTGGTACATACGGACAACCCCCAGAGGTTGCATAATACCCTTGTCTATGCCCACATCTCCCATTGTATCGCAAACCCACAAAGAATCGCTTCGATACTACATGCCTCTTTGATCATATCACGGGTTTCTTCCGTCCTTATTTTAAAGAGGAGAAGATAGGGAGTTACGTTGAAAGCGCCTTGGCAGAAAACAGGCCAAGAGAATATCATTATGAAGGCACTAAGCTTAGTACTTTGGTAGGGTGATAAATGCAACAAACTAACAGTGCATTGATACAATAAAAAGAAGTGAACGCAGTTCAAGGAAGGAAACACAGTGAAAAATGACAGAAGCCTCCAGCTTGCGCCCTATGATGATACATAATAAAACAATGAATGCATAATATGCTGTTGCAGCCGTAAAATGTCATGAGTAGACGTAGCGCAAATATGCAAAAAGATGTAGAAAATGCCGTAGGGGTATCAAAGGATTGTAAATGAGTTTGGCCGTGAATCGTTGAAATGCGATACAGTTTTGGCAGGACTATGGTGGTAAATATCAGAGATATGTTGAAACTCATCAAGGTCGATAGACAACATTCGTCAGTAGAGGCAGGTCATGTTCCGTCTGTTCGTTTTGTTTGGTGATTGATGAGGTTGGTGGAGATGCAAGAGGAGAAATGGCTCGGCATTCAGAGAAGTCCCGTTTCTTCATTGCGTGGGCTTCTCCGGAAAGCCCGTTGAGTAGCTCATGGCTTCTCTGACGGTGAAGTTCAATGCGTTTTGTCTCGATCAGGTTGTTTGGGGAAATATGCTCGTATACCGGCTGTTTGCCCATCTTGGTAATTTCATCCTCAACATCGGCTAACAGAGCGTAAACGTCGTCACCGGCATAGATGCGAATGCTCTCCACATCAGAGCGATTCAGGGATCCGGCACTGGTCACGCGTTCAGCGCTTTCTTTCGTAGCCTCTTCCTCGATCACAGGCTGTTCCACGATGGTGCTAGGAACTTGAGCCACAACACGTTGAGGAGAAGGTGAGCTGGCAGTACGAGGTGAGATAGCGGTCTCTTTCGAAGGGCTCCGAGGTGGGGTTGAGATATTGCCAATACCAGATGAGGATGGGCCACTCACTACAGGCTCACGCGTCATGCTTGGTCCGCCAAGAGGGAGACACGCAGCTGCAGCAACGTGTTCGAGCAACTTCTGGCGAACACGAGTGCGTCTATTCTCAGCCTGCTCCAGCTTATTCACCCAGTCGTCAATGGAGGCATCCAGCTCGGTAAGTGCCTCTTCCTGCTTCAGCATAGACTCGTTGCTGAACTTTGCCACGCGAGGCGAACGCAGGTACTGGCAAATGCGGGAGTGGAGATTTTTGCGACCCGAGCGAAGTGCAGTGTAAGTGCGGCGAAGGTACTCGGTCTTCTCGTCCAAATGGCGGAGTTCCTTTGAGAGCGCCTCAACATCTTCAGCCCTCAGAACCTCGAAGCGCCCGACCTGTTCATAAGCTTGTTTCTGAAGCAACACAAGTTCTGGCATTTCAAGTTTCTCTAAGGCCTCCGTATGCTTCACACCAACTGGCAGTTTCTCAAAGGCCTTTTGTTCTGAAGTAATCCTACTCTTCGATTCTGTCCTCTGGATGATCGGTCCGTTGTTGGTGCGCTGATCACGCCTCTTCCTAGGACGACCTCTGTCCATCACTGAGGATTCTGAGCCGCCTCTTCGATGTCCTGCCCGAATCGAATCAACAGGAGGGGTGTAGCGTCCATCAGAAAGCTGAGGGGATTCAACTTGAGGCTCTATGAGTGGCGCGGACACCGGGATGGGAGTTGTTGAGCCTGTTGATGCGGATTTCGGTGTTGTAAGATCGGGCATGGAAGAGTTCGGCGTGAAAGAGGTGCAACTTTGGGGAGACGACTCGCTGGTGCGGCCCCGTCGAAGAGGCTCGTTCTTTACAGGGAAGCAGTTTAACGACTGTTGGCGACGGAGTAAAGGCGACTGTCCTCCTCGCCTAGGGATGACCAAAGGGGCCAGGTGTCTTGGTGAAGTTGGAGTTGCACCTCTGGAATCTGCCTCGGTCTCACCCTTCATCAAAGCCTGAGGATCAGGGCCCTCGTCATCGCTCGATGCAAAAAGAAAAGTATTGGTAAGATGGTAATTTCTGGATGAATTGCCAGGTGCGCTAATGGAGCGCTCATGGAATGGTGGGCGACCAGGAATTGTTGCTACAAGCATATTAGTTTAGAGTCCGATAACCTTTGCCAAGCATGTGACTTACGAGAATCCATTGAAAGCTCCTGAACGGTTGTCATAGGTCCAACCTCAGGCACACTGATTTTGCGTCGTCGGGCCAGGCTGTGTTGATTCAACCGCTTCTTCAAGCCATTGAGTGTTGTCTGCTGGTTGTCTGTCTTATCACTTGCTGTAATTGAAGGTGCCATGGTTGCCTTATCCGGGTCTACCACTTTGCTGCTGTTGAGGACGGGCAGTTTCCTCTCCTTTGGAAAAAGTTGATACTTCTTCGACGGATCAGGTTGTTGCATCCTCCAAGTAAATGGCTTCTCCTGTGGAGGTAATGGTGACAATTTCTGAAAAGAAAGCATAGGTAAGCTCGGGTTAAATAAGAGGATAGTGAAACACAGGGAGAACGTTCATACCGAGTCGTTGGGTGACTGCGAAGCCTGCTTGGTTATATAGGTGGTGTCGATATCGACGAGGCACTTGGCAATATGAGCCATTGCGTCGAAACAATGCTACCAGATCGGGCTGCCACAATGGGGAGTAGGAGGGTGTCAGAGATTAATTGCCACGGCGAGATAACACTACCGTGGGGATGAGAGCAATAAGCTATAGCATGAAGTACAACAAATACTGGTCCGGTTTTTTAAGTGTTTCGGATTCCTGGGACAGATGGTATATAACAGTTCTAGCTGTGGAAGGGATCCCAGACATTGCTTCTGCGCCAAGCTGTGAGCTCTCCGGTTAGCTTTCTTCGTTTGTGGTTGGACATGCACTTACCGGAGAGCAGCCTCAATCAACCCCTTGTATGCCAGGCCCTGGGCCTGAATCCTGGTCAGAACTCATGGCCCCGCCTGAAGGATATGGTGTCACGCCCCCAGAGACTAGAGAGATCCAGAATAGTTGATATCAGCATGGGATAGGAGCACAAAGAGGTCTGGGGCACGCGGGACCAGGAGCTAAGGTGAAGTTGACGAGCAGACGAAGGTCATGGTTCATGACGGATGGCCCATGCTCCCCGCAAGGCACAGGACGGCCTAAACTTTGTCAACCAGGCTCGGGGTGGGTTCGCAAAAAGGAATAGATCAACAGGGCCTGTCAGAAATTTGAAGTTGTTTTTGTGGCTGCCAACGGTTTTTACTCGACGCCTCGTTCGGCGGTTTTGCTCTTTGGTTGCCCTCCATCACTTCCCGAACTCCCTAGAACTCCTTAGTCAACCCATGTCTCATGCTGCCCCTGGACCCAACCTCGGCTACTACGTTAGCGGAACCGGGACAAGGGTGTCTTCTCCACCATGACGGACAGAGATCAGACCCTAGACGTACTGTGACTACCTAGTTGAGCCGGAGAGTCTTGGCACGCAGCTCCCAAAGCAAAGGCGGAAACTTCCCATCAATCATCGTCCATGAAGAAATGAATAACTGTGGCTCGTGCGACTGTCCATCATGGTGGTTATGTGGTTAAGACTAACAGGTTCAACAAGCGAGAGGAAAGGAAAAGGAGGGGGGAATTTTTGATGAATTTATCTTGTCACAAGGAAAAGACGAAAGCCCAATGCATCAGTCCTTCCAAGTTGGGTAGTGGCTTTTTACAAACAGAGACACTCCCCGTGGAAGGCGTGTTTCAGTTTCCATCACATCAAATCTGGAAGGAGAGGTCAAAATGGACGGGAGGCACGCCCCACGGGCTAACGGTGCCATTGGGTTGCTTCGCTCGACATGTTCTATGGTTACAGCAGATGCCTCCCGGGAGGATAGAGTTTCGAAAACCGATCTGGCATGAGCCAATAGCAACTATTGCACGAGTAAGTTCAACCTGCACTGCAACTATATCATCATGTTGCTTATCACAGTTGAAGGCTTCATTATTCATGTTCCCTCACATGCGGTGCGGATAGTCGACTCTCCGATGTATATCATTAACGCGTCTCTGTATGATAGGATCCGAATACTACTCTTTGAGTTTTCCAGTTGTCTCGCGTCACATACTGTAAAGATGCCGCTACATGCCGTCTTTGTTTTCCTAGCTATCATTTTACTAGTACCCATTGCAGAATGTGTTGCCCCACCATATTAAGATTTTGATAGTCAAGGTTCCTTTGTCCGTTAAATAATTGTAGTGTGCATAATAGGGATATCACATGAATATGACGACTTGAGGAAATAATAGTTTTTCTTTTTTGTTTAGCTAAAGCACTGCTTTCTTTGCTTTTGTTGTTCCTCCAACGGCTGCAGGGATACCAATGGTGGTGGCTTTATCCCCGACAAAAGGAAACGTTGATCACTTACATAGACGCAAAACCCGGATGCAACGTCTACTAGAACTAGGGCGAGCAGAGAATTCCCGCTTGATCTACAGAGAGTCGATCGAAAATGGTGGTATTTGAGAATAGAGACAATACTACAGTGACGTCTGGCCAAGATGAAGACCCTTCGTCCCATCCCCCGGCACGACTTACATAGGATTTTGGCAATGCCTCGAAACATGCTGACAAGTGTGGACTACTGCATATTGCATATTGCATGGTATGTTTTCCGGTGTTTCCTAAAGTTTCTCAACTGCATTGTACGTCATTCAGTCTTACATAAATACCTTACCCTTTTTGATCTTTGCTTTTCCCGCTTCGTTTCCTCTTTCCACTGTCCGCCGGAATTCTACATGTACCCTGGCCGGAATATTTAAATAACCTTACCTATAGTATATTGTGAGCTCGTGTTGCCTCTTGAAACATAACCGCTCCTGGGGCTAGTCATTCATTTCGTATCCGGTGTGGGTTGTTTTGGCCATCAGTAAGTTGCAACCATACATGACGAATCTCCTACTCTCTTGGATCACTGCTATTGATCAAGTGACTAGACGTTGATCATTTCCGATATGCATATCCTTTACTACTGTATTATCGGGACGACGCTATAAAGGGCAATATTATCGTCCAGCTATACAATGTCTTGATATGCCATCTCGAGGGACTGGTCCACTGCACTGTAACATCTCGAAGCCGTTGCACCATGAACAATCTTTGATCTACGGCGCTGTGCCTTTTTCAATTCTCATAGCTGAGCTCGCTTATGTTGAGCTGCCAGAAAGCATGGGCCCCTTGTTCTGTCCCGTGCTTGCGGTCGGTCCGGGCTATCCACCCGGTCAAGGGTCAATTAGAACATATCACCCTTGCCGATGGTTTTAGAAGGTCTCAGATCTAGGCACACATCCTCAACGCCGGTGTTTCCAATTGAACCACCCATGTTCGTCCAGGTGAATTTTTTCATCAAGGTGAGCGATCGTAAAGCAAAAATGATAGGTGTCTTGAGTCAACAACAGCGAGTATTGGTCTGTGTTCAGACCTCCAGTGTCAGTTTCAGCTGTCACTGGGTGAAGATCATTTGCCTTCCTCATTGATCATAATAAAAGCCCGTGCCATGATTATAATGGCTGAAAGGCCGTGCTCTAAAGGCAAGTGCGGGACGTGAACGAAACAAATTGACATTGGTCCTTGTTGAAAAATGTATCAGCCAACCGTGGCAGTGTCCTTGTTCACCCGTCTGGGTGGCACAGTTATTATCTCCAGCAACAATATCGGTTTCGAGGCATTGGGTATTCCCGTCACATCTGCCCTTCAGCTATCCCTGCGCAATAGCACAAGATCCTACATGTCTAATATGGTTCGTCAGTGATTCAAGCCAAGCCATGAGGCAAACCAGACTCGCCCAGCCCCTCGACATGAAACAAGCTTCAACATGGCATCCTATTCAGGAACACATCTGAACAATCGGGTAAGCACAACGTCAAACGACAGGGGAGATGGCGTCCATAGACCTTCAGTAGTTGGTCCGGATCTTTTCCTGCCCAAGTGATGCCTTTGCCCAGCCCATTAAAGCTGAATAATTAAGACATCCAGCCGTCTGGGTGACTTTGTGGCGCTTCACCTATGAGCCCAGGGTAGAACACGTGGAAGTGAAAGTTAGGTGGCAGCCCTACATGTCAACTTAGATATCGCGGATCATTGACCACATTGTAGTTAGATATCATCGCGGACACGACTAGTCGGTTTCATTCTCCTGTCTAAAGCCTCGGTTACAGATAATTACAATAGGCATTGACTTCGTAGGTAACATCAAGGCAGTTGCCTACAGATAACATATGCAGCAGCTCAGCGGTGAGACATCTCCAGGAGTGATCACTAAGGGACATTAGATCTACTCTATGTTATGATCTTCTGGGTATATCAGAGTATTGATACTGCACTTGCAGGCAAACAAACATAGTAGATAGATAGTCACAATAGACCTATCGGAATCATTCAGCGCGGTCAAAAGAGCATGTTTCAAACAAGAATGAGGCCTCGTCGTTGGATGATGTTGCGAAGATCTTCACTGATCAATCAATCACTTGCACGTCTTCAATACATACGGAGGCTTGGCAGCGTGGCAACCCTACCTCTTACTCTTTCTAAGACCGCTTCATGTAAAAGCCGGTTTCGTCAAGGTCAAGACGTTGAGTAGCAATGCCCATGTTAACTCAACTCGATAGCACCCGCATGTTAAGACCAGGGTAGAAGCTACTAAACAGGGCTACCTAAGACAGCTTGCAAGAATCTAAGCCTCCACTGCTTCTGCACGTCCCCTGCATTAAATCAACAGCTAGGATCCCCCACCTGTCAACTCACACCGTTGCCACCGCAGACCCGGCCCAGGCTCGCTTGCGCTTTGGTGGTTTCGTGGGGTGATATTTGGTCCCTCACCATAACGCCTCCTGCAGCAGCGCCAAATAGTCTGCCAGGGAGTTTCGACTCCAAAGACTTCTTCAGTGCCGTCATGGCGTCCTAAACGGAGTATCCCCAGTCTAGCCCATTGACCTGGGGAAGATTCCGCTATCGCGAAGTGGCAACTTTGATCAAGTGAGCGGAGTTGTCGCCTCGTTTGTGACAAAGGTTGGAGCCTGCTTCTCTCTCTAGAGACAAGAGACTTCCAAGTATTGTATGGTGAGGGCCTCGGTGCCCTTAATGATCCCTTGTCCAAGGCTGGCCTAGGATTATGAAGGACCCTCAATTTTGCTCCTACTAGAATACCGGTTCATCGGAGAACCTGTCATGACTCGGAGATGACAATATCTGCCCAAATATTACCTTCGATATCGTGACAATTTGACCGTTAGGACATAAATATTCTCGAAAATCCAGCTCCCATCAACGGCTGGGCTAGCCCGATTAGACCCTAAAGTCAACTTCATTTTCCAAGCCAGGGAATACAAATTAAAAAAAACCATACCAATAACTCCCACTCATGCAAAACACTAATCTTAGTCTTGCAGTCACAGCAGTTGTTCGTTCATGTGTCTCTTCTCTAAAACGCCATGTATTTCAGAATAAAGATGTACAATGGTGAGAGCTTTGGACCTATCGCCTTCTACACAAGCTTTGGCTGGTGCTCTGTTTGCTTAGAGATATAATTAGAACGGATGTCAGAGTTTCTCTCTTCCGGACGTTTTCTCTCGCCTCTGACTTCCATGATAGCCCTGTTCAGGTGTGCCAAGCCTGTTACCAAGCCTGAGCCTCCCAGTCCCATAGCCCGTTACTGGGAATAAAGAGCGCTGGCTATAGTTGGTTATAGATATCTGTCGGCATCTTGGGCCACGAATAACAGCACATGATAATGGTAGGAACGTCTTTGTAAACATAACCAGGCTTTTCTAATTACAATGGGAATCTGGACTCAATAGTCAGTCGTGAGAGACAGCTCTGGCCGGGAAAATCGTGATTTCTACTCCGTATTCAGCCTGACATTCCGTGTCACAGGCAATTGAATGTCATGCCAATTCCCGATGGAGGCCGGTTTTATGGATTTCAGTTACCTGAGGTCTGTTGCACGTGACCGGACCTGAAGACAAAGTTGCCCGACTCATAAACACGGCATCACTTGACTGAACTGCTGGCTCAATTTTGTTTCAATGCGGTGTCCTAAATGGACCTAAGACAGCTCACGGACAAAAGTCCCTTTGAGAGAAAGCCACTATCTCCGTGTTTAATACGCCTTTTGGAAGGTGGCTGGTCTACTACGCGGGCTATCTCACGTGATGTTCTAGAAGAGGAATCTGAATGGAAACGCCTTGTTGTCATACCTCACCGAGCCCACTGGAATAAAGCTGTGCCATTGGCGATTCGACAGACCCTCATGTCGTGGTTCTCGTCACTCAAAGAAACCTGCCATTCTGCGAACTTGTCAAGTCAAAATCAACCACAATCGCAATCTAAGACGAACATTCGCAACAGTCAATATGGCGGCCAATCGTGATCCCAGCACTCTCTCCAACTATAGCGCTTGGCGAACTCGCCATACGACTGCTAGCTTTAAGATCGACTTCGAGGAGAAGGCGCTCAAAGGTTCGGTTATTCTTCAGCTTGAGTCGCAGACCAATAAAGAGAGCAACGAGATCATTCTTGACTCTCGATATGTGGATATTTCTACCATCCGTATCGACTCAACAGAGTCCAAGTGGGAACTAAAAGAGTATAATGCACCCCTCGGCGCCCCTCTTCACATCTATGTACCAGGCGGAGTTGCAAAGGGTGAGCTGATTGATCTCGCCATTGACCTCAAGACAACAAGCAAATGCACTGCTCTGCAGTGGCTTACTCCTGCCCAGACCTCGAACAAGAAGCACCCGTATATGTTCTCTCAATGTCAGGCTATCAATGCCCGCTCAATTTTCCCGTGTCAGGACACCCCTGATGTGAAATCCACTTTCACCTTCAAGCTCACTTCTTCTCTGCCAGTTGTTGCAAGTGGCGTTCCTGTGGGAGACCATAGTGCCACACCTGGCGAAGAGAAACTCTATGAGTTTGAGCAAAAGGTCCCTATCCCTTCTTATCTCTTCGCCGTAGCTTCTGGCGATATTGCGACTGCGCCTATTGGCCCTCGAAGTATTGTCGCCACAGGTCCCAATGAGCTGGAAGAATGCAAATGGGAGCTGGAGCGTGATATGGAGAAATTCATGGAAGTGGCAGAGAAACTCGTTTTCCCCTACAAATGGGGAGCTTATAACGTGCTGGTCTTGCCCCCAAGCTTCCCATATGGAGGTAAGTTTTACTATGAGTAAAAAGAATAACTAAAAAAAATTGACCTATACGACTCTAGGTATGGAGAATCCCATCTACACGTTTGCTACGCCTACTATCATCAGTGGTGATCGCCAAAATGTGGACGTCATTGCCCATGAATTGAGCCATAGCTGGAGTGGTAACCTGGTTTCCAATGCCAGCTGGGAACATTTGTAAGTTCAAGATGGCCAATCGCCTGAAGTGACGATGCTAATGAGGTTCAGCTGGCTAAATGAGGGTTGGACGATGTACCTCGAGCGTCGTATTCAAGCAGCCATCCACGGCGATGCCGAGTTTGATTTCTCTTCCATCATCGGATGGAAAGCTCTTGGTTCGTAACACCATAATGTCATTGAGACTTCAGCTGACCATATCACAGAGGATGCTGTGGAGCTCTTCGGCGAGGACCATGAATACACCAAACTCATCATAAAGCATGAGGGTGTTGACCCTGAGGACGTCTATAGTACCGTTGCGTACGAAAAGGGCTTCCACTTCCTCTACTACCTAGAAGGTGTTGTTGGTCGAGAGAACTTTGACAAGTTCATTCCTTTCTACTTCACCAAGTGGTCTGGCAAGTCTCTCGACTCCTTTGAGTTCAAACAAACCTTCCTCGACTTCTTTAACAACCTCGGAGATGAAAAAATCTCCAAGAATGTCGCCGAAATCAACTGGGAGGAGAAATTTTACGCGCCCGGTCTACCCCCTAAGCCTGACTTCGACACTACATTGGCGAGCCAGTGCTACGACCTCGCAACTAAGTGGAAAGACGCTGTAAGCCCCCCCATCTATGGCGTGGTATTTCTACGCTGACCTTTTATCAGAACTATACACCAAGCGCCAAGGATCTTGAGAACTTCACTGCCAACCAGAAACTTGTCTTCTTGGCCGAGGTGCAGCAGTCTGGTGAGCTAAGTGCAGACCGAGCGCAGCTCATGGGCAAAACCTACGATTTCTTATCGTCTAAGAATGTCGAGATTTTGTCAGCATACTATCTAATTGCTCTCAAAGCTCATGATTCTGCCATCTACCAAGACGCCGCTACTCTGCTTGGACGAGTTGGTCGAATGAAGTTTGTACGCCCTTTGTTCCGCGCTCTCAACAAGGTGGATAGACAGCTGGCATTGCAAACATTCGAAAAGAACAAGGACTTTTACCACCCCATTTGTAAGGGTATGGTCGAGAAGGATCTCGGCCTTTAGATATGTGATTATCAGCAGACAGACGGAGGGGCGGTCCCTGGAAGCCCGCTCTTCACAAAATAAAAGAACAGATTCAATCCAGCCATTCTGAGTTTTCCATCACTTCACCCCATGTTTGACTCTCTTCACGAACAAATTTCGCAGTCGAGTCGACATTTTCAGCCCCGAAATTACTATACAGATGGGGGAACCCGCCCTCCCATCTGATGAAATCAGCAAACTGCTTGAATTCAAGTTTGATGACCCAAAGTGAGAATGATCTAGTAAAGAACAAGTCTGCGGTCATGGGTACCTGTAAACTGCATTAGTGAACAGTAACACCGTCTACGAAAAGCGCTCACTTGGGTGGACGTGCTCAGATGAACAAAGCCATCATTCTGGTCAAGTTCCGATAAGGGATGCTCCTTAGGGAAAGGGTCACCAGGCGGCGATGGGACAATTTTGTAAATGAACCTTGGAGGTGATTCAGCAGACATTCCGGTAGAATCGACCAGTACGTATGTGACTGGTTGGAAAAAAAGAGATGTGGTTGAACCCCACCAAAATAACCTAAGCACTGATGATATAGGGTACATGAGATAAGTGCGAATTCACACTGTATTGCCCTTATCATATAGAGCAATAACCAAGGCTGGTAAGATTTACACTGTACACATAGTTTTCCATGTCCCATTTCACGTGAAGTCAACATCAAACGTAAACTGCATCTTCAACCTCCATTAAATCTCGTCTCTACCCCATATCCTTTACGTCACCAGTAGATCTGGTTGTGAGGGATTTCTTCTGAAGCTGCAGCATAATCACATCTTTCGGGCCTCAAAATCCCCAGGCAAGACCCCCGGTAGCCATGCGCAAAGGGCATGTCGCGGGGCCCAGTTTCTTCTCAGCTTCACTTGCTGTCAAATCTCCCTGCTGTACCTATCGGTGACAAAGTCAGATTCCTTGGATGGTATGACCGGTGAACGTTGTTTTCACTCTTTGTGTGCTTGACCACACGTTCATTTACGGCACGTACTGTTGGCTAACACAAGAGATAGCGTCACTTCTTACTCAACCCCTTCGGCCTGTCTCTTCCTCAGTCATCTTTATCCAAGAGATAGCAATGCCACTGCTGTGGTGGATGTCAGCCTGCTTTTAGAATCCCTCACAGCTGAGCAAACACGTGTCGGCGAGTTTGTCAACGTGATAGGGTATATCACAGAGAAAAAGATGACTCGTGATAAGAAACAACCATACCAAGAGTCGAAACAGGTGTGTGTGCAAGCCATAGTCCTCTGGTCAACTGGTCCCATGGACCTTCAGAAGTACGAAAAGCTTCTCGATTCCAAATGAGTTAGCATAAGGCATGTAGCGCATGCAACCAACAAACTGAGATTATCAGATCTAACTTTGATTCATCGCTATTTCCCATTAAAAGGCGATGTACAGGTTCTGAAATGGAAACCTAAACTTGCGCACGATCACACAAGCATGGCAGCATACAACTTAAAATCCGATTGGAACACGAAGACTGCCGGGTCCCGAATTTGACAACTCCACTCCTGTACTTTCGTGCAGCTCCAGCTCAACCTGCTACATGCCTAAAACAAATGTAATTTGGGCAGTGTTTGCACTCATACGGTTTCTGTTGGGTTGGAATCATGCCAGATGGCACCGCATCTGTGGACAGACATGGCAACCATCATGACACTTGCTTAATTTGACTCAATTGGGTATCTCATCCTCCACATATCTATCTTGGGCACCGGACAGCTCCTGCTCCATGGCTATTTGCGGCTTGCAGCCCTTTGCTTCACCGCACTCTAACATTCCAACACAAATTGTTTCACGGGCCTCAAAGTCTGGGGTGATGGCTGCAGCTTCCAGCCCCCGATGCGCAGAAAACTCCCCCATAGGTACCTGTCAGGCTTTCGGGGTACTGGTAGGTGGGGAGGTAATACGGGTTTAACTGCTGGATCATGCTGGGGCTCAATCATCATCCTGGCGGCGTCGGTCGTGGTAACGTCGATGAGAGTCTCTGGAAGACCCTCTCGAAACAATGACAGGCTGGTGTAACGGTCGTTTCAACAACTTCTCGGGATTCTGTTGGACCTTGGCTGCGGCCTGTCGATCCCACAGATCTTTCGATTTTCGGCAAATATCATCGATTTGTTCCTATCAAATGTCAACCAACTGAGGACGTTTTTGCAAACTAGCAGCGACCAACATCTGTCAAGCAGGATCCGGGAGTGGTGATGAGGAAACCATCCTCTCCCTACGTTCGAATTCATGAGCAAAGGATAGCCGTTGGGCTAGCTTGACAAAGAGATACCTCCAACGTGTATGGGCGAACTGTAGCCTGGGGTCCTAGATAATACTGGAGTTCTTGAGTGATGACTTTTCTGTGAATGTCTTGATGCGGGATCCAGTATTTGTTCATTGAAGAGGACATGGTCGCACAATCGATTCTACTGAGGAATCTACGAAGATCGAGGCAGGCTGGGAAGGATAAAGAGGTATGAACTGGGCCAAGGGAGGGTATTTATCCAAATCTGGCACAGCCTGCTAAGTTACAAGATATGGTTATGATGTGCCTGACGGTTAGAGGGTACCTTTCATGCTAATGTATGCGAACCCAAGGTATGTTAATCTTTTGCGTGTGACTATGCTCACCGCTCCACAGTATGATATCCCAACACGAATTTGAAGGTCTTCAAGGGGTACCCAGATTTGATTTGCTGCATGTGTTTTTTGTCGCTCCTTGTAACCGGAACCAATATGGCAGAAAACCCCTGCCATACGCCGTGAGCCTTTGAAAGTGAGGCGAATCAGGTGTGGTTGGTCATTGGTGAGCGGCGTCCAGCGTCCGCCTTGCCAGCGTGGCAAATATCGAACGGGTGCATCTGGTGCCAATAAAGCCGTGTGGAGGGAATTCAAAGGACGCTTGTTGAATCCAGACTCTATTACTCCTCAAATATCAAATACGTGTGTCTACAAGTTAATATGGGGGTTGTGGTGGATGTCTATAAGGCTGATCACGTTGACAAAAGTTATGCTCCTCAGGCGAGCCCAGATCTGCGCTTACCACAACTCAAGCTTTAGACGATCGTGAGACTCATTGGGCGAGGTAAGCGCCATGTGCATCTCTTGATCTAGGGGCAACGGCACGCAAAGCCACTTGACCAATAAGTCTGCGGGTTGCCGATCTTGCAAGCGACACAGGACCCTATTGTCTTTCTCGAAACTGTCAAACGCCAAGTAATTTTGTTCTTTTTCAAAGTGTGCTAGCACGACCATGCCGTTAGATCCAGATGATCTGCTCTAAGGCGAACTGCTTCGCAGCAAATATCAATTGGAGATCCTCAAACCCTTGTCCTACGCAATGTTGCGATTTGCACTCGAAAACCTTGATGATACAAGTTCTTTCTTCATTCGTTCAAAACCTCTGACGCCACAGCCTTTTGGAGCTTCAGCTGATCATCCTTCCTATGATGTTGCAGGCGAGCGAGCATCAGACACCAATTGCTATCGTCAGTCCCTTGGCCTTAATTTAAAAAGAAGTATCAGGAGAAATGGCATTGCTGGTCCTGGATTTTGTTAAGCGTCACGGCGTCTGAAGGACCATGTTGCGGCATCCTGGATATGTCACGAGTTTGCCTCATTGAGTCTGTGGTTACAAGCTGAAACGCAATAGAGAGACCTATAAGGGACCCCGTACTCGTACATGAGGTCGAAGGCGTTTCAAGGATTGCGTTTGCAAGCGAGATGTCTCTGTGAGTCATTTTCATTTCGCTTCATATGCCCCAACTTCTGAAGTAGCGAGACGAAGAGGTCTTAGTTGTTGGCAATAATCAAGGCAGTGTTCGCCAATCAAGACACTCAATCTCACGATGAAGAACGTGTTCATTGGCTTTGGAATAATTGACAAAGGGCGCGCCACAGGGTTCTCAAGTGCTCCATGTTTCTCTTTATATACACGCAAGTCCGTTTTCCTGTATCACTGAATTAAACCGCCAGAGATTCACAACTACCGTGGAGTTGGAACAAAAAGTTGACAATTTCAAGGCCGGCATAGTTTGGGGTCGAATTTGTCAATGAATGGCCGGTGCATGGACGTGATCCACAAATGAAGCGCGGGGAACGGGAGCAGGAGCGAAAGTAGAGGCGGAAGTCAACATCAAAGGCTGAACCGAAAAGCGAAACGAAACGAATCGGGGGAAGCATTAAGACCACGAGTTTCATGAAATTAACACAGCCAAACCCATTGGCATTGTGTACAGGGTCTACAGACGTAGCTGTTCAGGGGATGATCGCTGGCTTGCGGTTAATGCTCGGCAGTTAGCGTGCCTCCAACAAGCTTGGAGCCACTTTCACGTGAATCCTACTCCAGCTTCTAGGTAGGTACTAACAACCCCAGGTCCCCTGTTCATACATCAGCTGCCAATCAAAGCACGGGACTTGGACCAAGCAGCTTGCTGCGCGACCTCCGACCGCGCCCACCAAATTTGTTGACAAGCAACCATCGCAAGGTATTCACTCGTCCTCGACAACGAACAGGCAAGCATTCTTGCAGCTCAGCTCCCAGGAAGGTAGCTCCAGCGAGACGAGCTTTGTCCACAGCAAGCCCCTGTCGAAACCTGGAATAGCGATACCAAATCCGACACTGTCGTCATTTCTGGATACGTACCTCTTAGCCCGTGCCTCAAGGGACGGTCAACCCCCTTACGTAGCGATACCTACCGACGAGACAATGCGCTGAAGTTTCGGACGGCGACTACACCGTGGAGCCACATGCCGTTACAATAAACTATAAGCTACCGGTATATATCGTGTTGGGGATAGCCCTGATCCCCTTCCAAATCCCACGCATTCTCAACAACCAAGCTTTTGTCCAGAGGGGACCGACTTGGGTCCCCTAGACAAACCGCCAGCCATGCCGCCCGCAGGCGGAGGAAATATCAAGGTGGTGGTGAGATGTCGACCTTTCAATAGCAGAGGTAAGTAGGCGCTCACCGGTTTAGGCTTGAATAGGTAAAGAGCTGTGCTGAAATGGGATGCAGAAATCGAAAGAGGCGCAAAATGTATTGTTGAGATGAAAGGGAACCAGACGGTGATTACCGCACCTGAAGGGAAAGGCGTGAAAGATGGAGGACCAAAAGCCTTTGCATTCGATCGTTCGTACTGGTCATTCAACAAAGACGACCCCAATTACGCTGGCCAATCGAACCTCTTCGACGATCTGGGACAGCCCCTTCTCGACAATGCATTCCAAGGTTACAACAATTGTATCTTCGCTTATGGCCAAACCGGTTCAGGAAAATCATATTCTATGATGGGCTATGGGAAGGAAATAGGAATCGTTCCCTTGATTTGCCAGGATATGTTCAAAAGGATCGATGAGCTAAAAAAGGATAAAACTACGAAATGCACAGTCGAAGTCTCTTATCTGGAGATCTACAACGAACGTGTCCGAGATCTACTCAACCCATCGACCAAAGGCAACCTCAAAGTTCGAGAACATCCCTCAACAGGTCCCTATGTTGAAGATCTTGCCAAGCTTGCAGTCAACGAATTCCAGGAAATTGAACATCTCATGGATGAAGGAAACAAGGCCCGAACGGTCGCCGCAACCAATATGAACCAAACATCAAGTCGAAGTCACGCCGTCTTCACCCTGATGTTAACACAGAAGAAATTCGATATCGACACAAAGATGGAGATGGAAAAGGTCGCTAAGATCAGTCTTGTGGATTTGGCAGGTTCTGAACGAGCGACATCAACTGGCGCCACTGGTGCGAGGCTGAAAGAGGGCGCTGAGATCAACCGATCGTTGTCGACATTGGGTCGCGTCATTGCCGCTTTGGCTGACCTGTCGACGGGTGGCAAGAAGAAAAAAGGCACTGGCCAAGTTCCCTACCGAGACAGTGTCCTGACGTGGTTGTTGAAAGATTCACTAGGTGGTAACAGTATGACGGCAATGATTGCAGCCGTCAGTCCGGCTGATATCAATTTTGATGAAACGCTCAGCACTCTCCGATATGCCGACTCCGCTAAGCGAATCAAGAACCACGCTGTTGTCAACGAGGATGCTAATGCCCGTATGATCAGAGAGCTGAAGGAGGAGTTATCGCTATTAAGAAGCAAACTTGGGAATGGTCCTGTTCCTGGTGGAGCCGCTGGAGGTGGACTTGTCACCGGAGAGATTTACCCCGAAGGCACACCCCTAGATCAGCAGATGGTCAGCATCACTGGCTCGGACGGTGTTCTGAAGAAGGTCTCAAAGGCAGAGATCGCGGAGCAGTTGAGCCAGAGTGAGAAGCTTCTTACGGATCTGAATCAGACATGGGAAGAGAAACTGTTAAAAACCGAGGAAATTCACAAAGAACGTGAAGCAGCTCTCGAAGAACTTGGTGTCAGTATTGAGAAAGGTTTCGTTGGCCTGCATACGCCGAAGAAGATGCCGCATTTGGTCAACTTGTCTGACGACCCGCTTCTGGCTGAGTGCCTGGTCTACAACCTCAAGCCTGGTACGACGACAGTCGGCAATGTCGATACCAACGCCGATCATCAAGCGAACATCCGACTTAACGGATCCAGGATATTGCACGATCATTGCACTTTTGAAAATGCTCCCGATGGGACTGTAACTCTCACTCCCAGTGAGGGTGCTTCGGTCATGATAAACGGAAAGCGTATCACTGAGCCGTCACAACTTCATTCTGGCTACCGTGTCATTCTGGGCGACTTCCATATCTTCCGATTTAATCATCCTATGGAGGCGAGAGCAGAGCGGGCTGAGGTGCCAGAGAGACCACAGAGCTTGCTCAGACACTCCATCACAGCCAGCCAGCTCCAGGCACTGGATCGAGGCTCGCCCTCGCCAAGTCCCCGACCCGGCCACGAAAGATCATTTAGTAGGGTCTCCGAATTTGGCGACATCTCGAGACCAGAGTCTCCATCGATATTTCAGAGAAGTGGCAGGGAATCGGATTGGTCGCTCGCAAGACGAGAAGCCGCTGGTGCAATCCTTGGATCCGATCAAAATCTCACCAGTCTTACTGACGAGGAGCTTAATGCTTTATTCGAGGATGTGCAGAGGGCAAGGGCGGAACGAGTGAATGGTCGTGAGGATGGCGACGATTCGGAGTCTTCTTACCCGATCAGGGATAAGTACCTGTCAAACGGTACGATGGATAACTTCTCGTTGGATACCGCTTTGACAATGCCCTCAACGCCAAAACAAGGAGAGCCCGACGATAGATTGAAAGAGGTCCGAGAGGAGTTGCAAAGCAAATTGGAGAAACAGAAAGAAGAGTACCAGGATCAACTAAAGAGCGCCGAGGCTGCTAACGTCGAGATTGAAGAAATCAAACAGGAGAAGGTCAAGATGGAGGCAGCGTTGAAGGAGTTGAAGGAAGACATGCAAAAACAGCTGAACCAACAGCGGAAGCAGTTCGAAGAGAAGATCGAAAAGATGGATCCCCTTAAGATGCCAAAGAAGAGCCCGACCCTCTCAGAGGAAGAGATGGAGATGGCGAAGAAGACTGTCAAGACTTGGCGAGGCCGACACTTCGTGAAGATGGCTGAGGCAGTGTTGCAAAACGCATCCATTCTCAAAGAAGCCCAGGTCATGAGCCACGAACTTGACGAGCACGTCGTTTTCCAATTTGCGGCGGTTGATGTCGGCCATGTTTTGTGTTCGTCCTATGATATGGTGCTCAATGGCCTTACTGGCGAGGGCGATGATGTGGCGCTGGAGGAAGCTCACAAGCCGTGCATTGGCATTCGTGTGGTAGATTATAAGCACAGCGTGGTCCATTTGTGGAGTTTGGAGAAACTACATGACCGCGTAAGGCAGATGCGGCAGATGCACCAGTATCTTGACCAACCGGAATATGCACAGCATCTCAGTCTTGATAACCCGTTTGTTGAGACATGTATGCCGTCATATACGCTTGTAGGCGAGGTTGACGTGCCACTGAAGGCAGTTTTCGAGTGCCGGGTTCAAGATTCCACTCTCGATGTCTTATCGCCCTACACATCACATGTTGTCGGTATCATCAAGCTTTCCCTTGAACCATCGCATGCTCGTGCACCAACAAACACCCTCAAGTTCAATGTTGTCATGCACGAGCTCGTGGGGTTTGCTGAACGAGAAGGCACAGAAGTCCACGCACAGCTCTTCATCCCAGGCATTTCTGAGGAGGATGGCATTACCACGACCCAAATGATCAAAGACTTTGATGAGGGACCTATTCGCTTTGAGAGTGTTCATAGCATGAGCATTCCTCTATTTGCCCCCCAAGATGTCACTTTGAGAGTCGCCATCTTCGCCAAGGTCTCAACGATGCATCTAGATAAGCTGCTCAGCTGGGATGATATGCGAGATGCTGTGCCTGTAAGAGAAGATAAATCCAAAGCATCCCGAATCAATGAATCACAGTTCTATACCCAAGAGAAGCACGATCTACTCTCCCGGATTCAAATCATGGAATTGAACGAGAATGGCGAATATGGCGCCGTTGAAGTTACACAAACTAGCGAGCTTGACACGGGAACTTTTCAGCTTCATCAAGGGTTGCAACGAAGAATTGGCATTAACATTTCTCACAGTTCTGGCGATGCTCTCCCATGGGGTGGCGTCACTGCTGTCCGCGTTGGAAAGATCAGACTTGTTGACTCGGCTGGGAAGACACCTGACATGGGAGCCAATGAACCTGATATCTCTCTGAAGTTGTCCCAGAGCCCGATCTTTCGCGAGAACTCCAACGGTACTAAAAGCCTTACAATCTACGCTCAGTGGGATTCCAGCTTGCACAATTCACTACTGCTTGATCGAGTGACGCAGGATAAGTATCGAGTTCAAATGGCAATCTCATGGGAGATCAGCTCTGAGAAGTTGGCTGAGCCGATGAAGTTCTCGCAAAAGGTATGCGTGCAGATTCTGTCAAGAACTTTCGTGCGGCAGACCTCAATGTTTTCAGCACTCTGGCAGAACGTTCGCTTCGTGCGCTCCTCGACTGGCATTTTCACTCTTGCCATGCGGCCTGCTCCTGTCAAGAAAGTCGGCGACCTGTGGAGGCTTAATAGCCAACATGACTACGTCAAAGGCGAGGAAAGCCTAACAAGCTGGACACCCCGAGGGGTGTCGCTGGTCAGCGATTTCCTTATGGCTCGCAAGAAGAAAAGACGCGCCGCGGATATGTCAGTCACGGAGTCTGTCTTAGCTAAACTTGGTTTGGATGGAGCAAACACCCTGCTTGAGAAGAAAGAGCCCGAGCCTGAACCTTCCCCAGAGCTAAAGCCAATAATCCCAAGCGACGATGACCTGCTTAATGATACACCAGAAACCTCACAGTCTCCTTCTCTCGATGACGAGGAACAGCCTCCTGCAGACGAACCTCAATCTCAACTCTTCAAGGAAGCACAACAACCTGAGACGGATCTCTCTAACCTGGAGCAGCGTGAAATAAGAGAACCCCACGTTGATGAACAGGACAAAGCTGTCGAGGAAGAGTCAAGGAAGGAAGACACAGAAGAAGCATCATCGGAGACACCAGAAGCTACGGAAGTCGAGGAGGAGGAAACAATTACTGTGAAAGAGCAGCTGCTCAAACCCGAGTATGATGAAGACCAGACCTATCTTTTGGCAAAGTGCCTGAGGCTATGGAAGAAATATCCTGATCCATCGAACAACATCCTGAGCCCGACCAACATGGCACCTCCAACAGACGGTCTGATGACAGACGGCCCAGCGCAGCCGACACTTATCGCAACAGTTATCCGAGTACCAAAGAACCCCAAAGTTCTGAAAGGCGGGTACTTGATGATTCCGAACAGCGACTCGACTCGTTGGGTCAAAAGATTCGTCGAGCTGCGGCGACCGTACCTTCATTTGCACTCTGCTACTGATGGTGACGAGGTTGGGCTCATAAGTTTGCGAAACTCTCGTATAGACAGTCAGCCTGGGGTGTTGGGCCTGCTTCAGGGACCCGATGATTCTGGAGCGCAAGGCCAGGGTGGGGGAACTGATTTCACACCAGGACATCGACGAACTGCTTCAGGCCGTGTTATCTCTACTATATGGACAGGCAGTGGACCTGGTGCCTCATCAGGAGGGCCAGGCCTTCAGCGACTACCAGAGCGGATGCAGTCCGCAGTGTTTGCTATTTATGGGACAGACAACACTTGGCTATTCGCAGCACGGAGCGAGCGTGACAAGATGGACTGGATCTTCCGAATCGATCAGACATACATGTCAAGCAATGACAGCGTCCCCGGAAGCGGGATAGCCAGCCCCTACCCCGGGAGCGATTTCTAGAGCAGGGTGAGCCTGTTTGTTATGAGAGTAATGACTTGCAACGTCCTCTTGGGGAAATGATTTTCTTTGTAACTATTTGATGGTGAATTAGATGAGATGACTTATACCCCCACAGGAGTAGGAGGGCACGCCGATCATGTAGATTTGCTTTAAAATTTTGGATACATCTTAGATAAAAGAATCAATTGAGAACCATAGGCAGAACCAAGTGCAAAGGCCCATGTTGAGTATCCAATGTTCTGTTGTACATACCTGTGCAGCTACCTCTATCGGCCATTATGAGGTTATGCTAAGTCAACAAATACCGTGGAGCTTCATGGTTCTAACGCAAGGGAGACCAATACTGTGAGTTAGAGACTCTATTATGCTCATACTATATGATACAGTCGACATGCAGACCATCAGAGCCGAGGACAGCAACCAAAATCCACCTCCTATAGATATACAAAATATGTTAGATCGCTCCTTGCCACAGCTAAGTGATGCTCACCTACAAGGCATGCAATGATGCAAGGGTGTTTCTGCTGTACAACATGTACGACACTGTACGTGGTGAAACATGCATGCGGCGCATACATATTCAAAGCTGTGCTAATGATATAAGTAGTGACAGGCTGCAAGATACGTAATCTCAGTAGTACGTGATTCACCCTTGACAACGCATGAATGGCTCGTCTTACATTTTGTGATTCTAGTGCGGTAGCTGGGACGGAACAGATCATCCCGTTCCGTTGACCAATAGGGTGTCTGCCACAGGTAGTTAGAAATCTGGTTTAAGGCCAGGGATGCCTGGGGAAACGGCTTCGGAGCGAAGCAAGGAAAAGTTGGGAGAATTTCTTGAGAGTTCGATTACGGAGATAGAACGCCGAGCATGGGAACTTGCACCGAGATTATAACGCTTGGTGTTTAAGTGCTGATTGTATCGGGGAACAAGACTAGGTCACCAAAAGAAAACAAAGTTAGTATGTCTGCCTTTATCCCTTGGGCATCGGTAACGAGCCTACGAATTTGTGATTCTGGGACCGAACACTCTTTTTGATCGCGACGAAGAGATGTGTTTCCGAGGTGCGTATAAGCCAATTACCTATATGTAGCGAAATCTTGCGCAGGGTGCCTTAGTGTCGGTAACGGTCGAGGAGCATATACACCATGGCTAGTCATTGTATCGGCAGCGATGATACAGGTGTCAGGCCAGATTCCCGCAACACCAACATGTGCCGGACCAACACTGAAATTCCTCGAGTCAATCAATGAAGGCTCTCTTTTTGTTATCAATGCGCAGGTTGTATTACAGCCTTGATATTACCACGTCCCCAATGTTGAAGACAAATACAGTTGAACCGGGGTGAAGGAAGAGGAGGGAAAGGAAACCGCCGAAGGAGGAAATGTCTACGAGACAGGGTCCATTTGGCCCGCTTATTAATAGTCACTCGACTCAAAATGAGAGAAGATGTTTCTGAGAGGTGAAGGCAGACCCTGAGGGATCGGCAGAAGCATATCTTCTGGGCTCAACTTCGACAAGGACAAGGAGTGTTTGAGAGGCCAGGAATGGCAGAAGTAATCAAACTTTGTGTACGAAGAAATACGTAAAGAGGTGCCTCTAGCGGTAAAATATTGACTCCGAGTTACCAAGTTACGTAGCAGCATGTGCATACTACTACTTACTATAAGGATGCATTGAGTTTGGGAAGAGGCTACTGGCTTCACATCAAAGACTGCAGCTAAGTTGACATGAAACGCGGGACGGTACGATGCCGGTAGCAGTCGGAGACCTGTTATGGCAAATATTCCCTAGCTACTAGGAGATGGGCGTCCAGTTAACTTTTTTCAAATCATGGCGTTGATTGTGCTCATGGGCTGTCCCTTGGTGAGTTTGTCATGAGAGGCAGATTGAGTTTTTACCAGTTTCAGGGTTAGAGCCAACTTTAGTTGCATGACTAAAATAATTGGGACCAGAGTAGCCCATGCTGAAGAGGGATAAAATATGTTGCATCACATTAGGTCTTGATGATGAGCGATGCGTTTTTAATACAGAACCAAACAGAGACCGTTCTATTGATATACTTGCTCTAGTGAGGTCTGTAGCTTGATATGGCTGAGGGCAAAGTCCCGATGGCTTTACAGATATTTTCCGCCTTTATCATCCTTGTCATAGACACTCAGTCTTGTGACAGTAGATAGTTCCAGGAGATTTCCATCACAAAGCGAAAACTGAACTTTAGGTCGTACATCTAATATTGGTAGGTGCTATCGTGACCGGTGATCTCATCGACTTGTACCCTCCTTCATTGATTAAAAGCATGTATTTCTCATCCACTCCCCACGGATCTCAGAATAAATTACTCTAATCTCCTCCTATTCAACTCTCCCTTGATACCTACCCCCAAAATCATATGATATCACATCACCCCATACCATTGCGCATCATCATGCATACAAGAAAAATGGTCTGGCATGTGTCGTTGGTTTCGTTGATGTGGCTTGAACCTTTGTTGTGGCTTCTTACGAGCCGCAGTCTTCCAAATCCTGAGAATCAACCACCTGACAGGTTCTCAAATAATACTTGATGGATCGGCCGAACGCTTCTATCTTCATAATTCGCACAGGACATTCGGTGGACAACGCTAAAAAAAAAATTAAAAAAAAATAAAAAAAAGGAAAGAAAGAAAAAAAGTCCTCCCAAGATACACATCCACCACATGAGAACAAGGATTGTGACCATTCCCAAGCCGTCGGAAAGCCGGTTGGTTGCACCTTGCCAGACCCAGGCCATCGGATTTTATCCCAGCGCCTTGTTGGTTAGGTTTGCCTATACCTATGTTTGTAGTTATTTGCTGTTTGCCTTGCTACCTAATATGTATATAGCCTATCTAGGCAGCAAGGACAAACAGGTGATGCCTATAGAGGCAATCATCTCAGGGACTAGTATAAATAGTCCTCTTTCTTCTAGGCTAGACTTAATTCTATCAAGCCTTTCCTTTTCATCTAACACGCCTGGTTGTTAGGCTTGAGCTAGCCCACCCACGTCGTTGGGGCCGCCCGAAGCCCCTAGATGAATGAGAGGGATGAGGGACCAGGGTCTTGACGGGAGTTTGTTTTGCGTACCCGAAGCCATTTGCAGGCTCAGAGGAATTACCGTGGCCAATGGTATCTCCTTGCATAATTCGATACAACGCTAATACTGAAGGTACCTACGTACGAAAGGGTCCAGTAAACACCCGAAGGTCTTTTCCGTCCTGGTTCAGAACATGCAATGACTCCAGCCTTGTTTCCTCACTTCGTCCCTCACGAGGGTTACCCATATGTCCGGACCCATTTGCCGGAATATTCAGTGAGCTAAGGGGATCGTATATGCGCGTTTGTCTCTAGTAGGATAGCCACAGTATTGCATACCTTGCCGTCGTACTTCTTCCTCTTCTCACATCCAGTTACCTGTGCGTGTCCTTGGCGAGTACTTGAAGAATCAAAGGTAGGCAGCTGCCGGATTTTAATATATGGTGTGCTGGACTGTACCGGTGTTACAACCACGACTCAAAACTCGCCTTTTTGGGCCCTAGTATCACGATTGTTCCCGATTGAATGGGTCGCCTCTTGTACAGTACATACAGGCGCTCCAGACCGGGGTAGTCACCACACCAGGACAGCACAACATCCAATACCAATGACACATCAGCAACAAGCGCTTGTTCCACTTCCAGTTCTTTTGTGGTAGGGTTTTGTGGCTTTGCCAAGAAAGCCGAGAGCTAGATACCCGTCCCAAGCTGCTGGGTCCTTTGCTGCTAGTCTTGGTCCTGTTTGACCCTGTCCTCGTCTCTTGTCTCCATCTTCTTGGTCCCCTTAGCTAGCTACCCTGACTGAATCCACTCCTCGAGCCTCGGTCGCACCAGGTGTTTGGGTCGCCTCCCGTTCGTTCCCTTTCCAACTGGCCCTGTCCTTTAATGCATTGCTATTCTAGGCTTGGCTCCTTTTCTTCTGGTGTTTCTACAGAGAGCGGGGATTCCATTCAAGCTTCTCGCCCTTCTCCATTTCCATAACTAGCTTCTATTTCCCGGCTCTCCTACTTTAGCTCCTGGTCTCTCCTGACCTTGCTGGTACTACTTAGCACTTCTTCCTGATGCCGCTCTAGGCGTTCCTCTTGAAGAGACGGATCAAGAGTGTCGATTGTCTTTTGCTCCTGTCTTCCCCTCATTGTGCTGCACGCTCCACGATACCATCAAGACCTCCTTGTCGAAGTTGTCTCGTGTTTCTATCCGCCATTATCACCCGCGCACGTCTTCGATTCATGTTGCCACTGGAGTTTGGTTCAGCATCGGTATCCATAATTGACTACCAAGTCATCGATCAGAGCGACTTTCAGGGGCTTTCAACTTTTTGGACAGTCAGCAGCGTACGGGTCGTTCCCTACCAGGGAAGTCTCAGCATTTCTCAGCTCTAAGTTGGATAAGCGCAATTACTCGTTGCAGCGTCGGGTCGAGTTGCCTTTGTCCCTTCAGGATTTCAGCTTAGAGTCGCTTCTGTGCTCTTGTCTGATACTCACTCCTTGTCATACATAACCGTGACTAGCTTATGGCGCCTGCTGTAATGCCAGCTCAGTCACCAAGCCATGGCAGTATGCCTAACTCATCACCTTCAAGTCTTCATCATTTTCAGTTTACTTTCAACTGCTCCGCTTCAAATTCTGGCGGGAACAGCTTTATTGAGCCCGATGTATGTATTTTCTTCTACACCCTAAGCTCAAGGGCGTGCTGACTTTGTGTAGCCTGATGCTCAAGGCATGTAAGTTGTCGAACCCCATAGTGCACCTTCACCGTGTTAATCCCGCCTAACAAGAACTATCAGCGACTCTGAATCTCTCACAGACAGTGTGCAGAATTTCCCAGAAGAATTTGGGCGCACGTATCATGCCTACCGGGCCGGCTGTAAGCTTTGTCTATCCATTCACCACCATGCACCCACTGATGACGCTTTTGAGCATACGCTTTTCCCAACGACCAACTGGAGCGTGAGCGCCTTGATTTACAGAATGAAGCGTTGGTAAAACTCTTCGGTGAGCGTCTTTACTTTGCACCACTGTCAAGGAGAGCACCGCCTGTAAATATCCTCGATATAGCTACTGGTACTGGTGACTGGGCAATCAAAATGGGCGACTTGTTTCCAGAAACAGAAGTCGTCGCAACCGACCTTTCCCCAATACAGCCTCGGAAAGTACCCCCAAACGTGAACTTCTACGTCGAAGATTCGTATGTCAACATCCAGGCCTCAGGCGACCCTATGAAAACTTACTGCTTTCTAGCTCTGAGCCTTGGGATTACTCTCAGCCTTTCGATTATATTCATACCCGTGTCACATCTGGCTGTTGGGCCAGCTTCAAGGAGGAGATTGCGGACCAAGCCTTTCAAACGCTGAAGCCAGGAGGGTGGTTCGAGTCGCAGGAATACGATGCCATTATAATGTCTGACGATGAAAGCCTTCCACCGAACGGACCACTTGCAACATGGTTTCGCGAAATCAACGAAGCTTCAGAGTTGATGGGCCGGCCAACCAATGTTGCTGCCCATGTTCGTGAGGCATATGTGCAGGCGGGTTTTGTTGACGTTCAAGAGCGAATCTTCAAAATGCCCATGAATGGCTGGCCAAAGGATGAACGCTTAAAGGAACTTGGGCGCATGTGGGAAAGGAATTTTCTGATGGGCCTCAGCGGCTTCTCTTTCACACTCTTCAACCGCGTCTACGAGAGGACTCCTGCGCAGATTGAGGTGAGCATGCTGTCAGATTTTCTCGGATTTATTTGACTTAAAGTCGCAGGTGGCACTGGTAGATGTCCGACGAGAGCTGGTCGATACGCGGATTCACGCTTATATACCAATACACGTCATCATTGGCAGGAAGCCATTCCTGGGTGAACGGCCTGTCTCACGAGTGCCAGTTACATGAAGGGAAAGCACCGGGGACTAGAACGAACTACCACCGCTTATTAAGTTTCAATGGCTGAGGAGGGGAGTCGGGCAGACAGCTCAGAAGGACTAATTCCAACACCGATGAAGCACCACCACACGAACGATGCATAGCGACAATGGGGACGACTTTGGCTTTTCATATCCACGATACCCAATAATGTCGATATAACGCACATGACTAGAATAATGTATTGATATGGGTTTGGGTACAACATTGCACCGAACTGCACTTTGGATAGCCGCCCGTTTTAAAGCTCTGGGCTTTGTAATCAATGGCAATGAGGTTGTCAGACGACATTACACGTTTCTAAAAATGCTATAGAAGCAACTCGTTTCTTATACAACTATCTCCTCTTTCAAAAAAAAAAAAAAAAGTCTTAATCATTGCCCTCAAACATTTGCTCCGATCTTCTCACGAGCCAGTCCAGTTCGCCGGCTTGCTCTTCGTTGAGTAGCTCACGGATTCCTTGTCGAGTGAGGAATGCATGGTCGTGGTATTCAAAGCCAGGGACAACCGTCTCTGAGATCAGCAGGCCCCCAGTTTCCTCCCTATTTGACTCATGGCCGGTATCTGGCTCGTTGGGGAGCAAGTAACTTGCCTTCCAGACATCACCTTCGACGATCCATTGTATACGCTCGCCTCGTTCAACCGCATTCCCGACAACAAAGGACTCGATGCGCCCATCAGGGTGGATGAGCACATAGCGTCCCCGTCCGCGATGCAAGGTATGAATAACACGGCTGCGGTTGCGGTGGAAGTTCCCCTGACTATGGCGTGGGGTAAGTAGGTAGTAAATGGTGGTAGAGAGACGTCGTGTATCTGCCCTATAGCCTTCACGAGCAGGACCCGAGAGAGCTAGAGTTTCGGGAGAGAGAGCTTCGGATGAATATGGTGAAGGAATGGTAGTAGGATTTATATCGGTTTGACGGAAGTAGCCCCCCTCGATATGGGGCTCCAATGATAGAGCCTGGATGAGGGACTTTGATTGAGGATTCTCAGTTTCGGATGATAAGGTGAATGAAGGTTTGATGGTGCTCAAGTCAAGCTCACTGTTGACGAATTCGCCCATCTTGTGTTTTGGTATCAAATGAGGCAGGCAATCGTTTTGAGAATATGATGGAGGAAGACAATTGCTTTTGGGCTGGTACTGGCAGTAGTTGAAAGATAGAAAGCTCCTTTTGTACCTCTGAATAGAGAGTGAGCAAGATACTGATAGCGTAACGACAGAGCTTACGCAATCGAATATAAGACGTTGGATGTGTGGTCCGCTGCCGTTGCGTCCACGCCAATGTGACAGGATGTTTGATAAGAGAGCCTGTAAAACGAGACCCTCTTGGTGTGATGCAGGATTCAAAACTACTCAAAGCAGCTAGTATCGTGTTAGCAAACGAGGATGGTGTAAGCCAGAGTCTGACCTCCAGGGAACGATTCCGAGCTCAAATTAGGATAAAGAAGCGGAAAATTGGTGTTTAGAATTTGGCAGGGAGTTTGTACTGAGGTTAGATTGCTGAGATGATGTCAGGGTTGCCCTGAAATGAGCTACCTTTGGTGAAGATGCTCCATCGCGTGGTGGTCAGGCCAAGCCCGTAATTTCGGGGTCATATGCCTACAACAACAAGCCATTGATTGTATATGACAAAAGTTTCTGTGTGATAGTGAAGCTTGAATCTAGTAATCAGCTGTTGGGTTTGTGATGGGGAAGCAAATTTGTTAGTGTAGTTCGTGATACTATTCGGAAATCCCACGCAACAGACACACCGACCACTAGATACGGATAAGGCTTGGTGCGAATGAACAAAGGTGTGTCGGTGATTGAGTACTTGGGACCTGTGATGACCAGACTGATTCGTTATTCATTGGCAACAATTACAGAGCTATACGCTCGTGTATTCATGAGTGGATGCTGAGCCCAAGGGTCCTTGGAACGGAAAGAAAATTGTGGCGGGCTGCAACAGCTGTCACTAAAAAAGACCATAAAGACAGTTCCATCTCATGGAAGGAAGTACTTTGACTTCTATTTTCTTATCAATCTATGAAAAACTATGAGGTCTGATGATGAAAATAAAACAAATATCTCTGTTACATTTTTCCTTCTTACAAGCGTCGCTCTCAGGTTATTGACATACGAGGTGCCTGCCTCAGCGTTTTTGGTTTAGGGCGGGCTTTTGGAAGCAAGACCTTCTTAAGCTGCCAAAATAAATTAGTCTAAAGACCCACTAAACTTATAAATCTTAGGATCCAATAGGTCTCTGATAATAGCGGGAAAGCTCCAGACTGACCATGACGCAAACCATGGAGCTTCTTCTAACCTGTGCTAAACACCAATAACTACCTACCTATCACGAGACAAGGCAACACACAAGCAAGCACACAATCGCCAGCTCCACGGCCCGCTTGTTTCGTGGCAATTGCTCGATCCGCCACAACTTTAATAAAAGACCAAAATAACGGCACGGCAACTGACCGAATCACGCCGGCCACCGAATCCGACAATGACTGCCCCTCGTTTACTCCAAAACTCGTCACTGAGCATAAACCGCCCTACCATTTTCATTATTCATCGCACCGCCATATCCTCTATCTCTCGTCGTAGGACCTTCTCGCAATGTCAATATCGCCCCCAACAACATTCCGAACGAGAACTACAAGAGCGCCTACAAGCTGCGCGACCCCTCGTCCCACATCGCGCAGCGCGCAAGTTCACACAAGCGGGCAGTAGTCGTAATTCGCGTCTCACCGTGATAGCAACCGTTCTCGCCGCCATTGGTTTCTACTTCTACAACTCCCAAACTGTGCCGGTCACGGGCCGTCGAAGATTCAACTTCCTCTCTGACTCCATGGTCGCACGCGCGCATTCGAAAGCAGCTACACAGGTTATTGAGCAGGTCAGAGCACAAGGTGGCCACTTTCTATCAGAATGGGATCCAAGGACCATCTTGGTCAGGAGGGTAATGAAGAGACTGATTCCCGTGAGCGGCATGACGGACCTCAATTGGGAGATATTCGTGATAGCTGATAATAGTATGTTTTGGCGATCAGGTGCAGCGACTGTCGCTTTGCTGACCTTTGGCCGCAGGAACAGCAAACGCCTTTGTCCTCCCTGGGGGTAAAGTGTTTGTGCATAGTGGTATTATCAACGTCTGCCGCAGTGAAGATGCCCTCGCAGCAGTACTGGGGCACGAGATCGCGCATAATACAGCCTCTCACGCAGCAGAGCGCCTCTCTGCTGCATGGGTAGGAAATCTTACAGCCGGAAGTTTGTTCTTCCTCGCTGGAGCTCTACCTGGTCTTGCGCTCTTTGGACTCTGGAATGTCGTGGGAGGATATTACCTACAAGATCTGCTCTTCTACCTTCCCATGGGTCGGAAGCAGGAAAGCGAGGCAGACTACATCGGCCTAATGATGATGGCCGAAGCATGTTATGACCCCCGCGCAGCTTTGGGCTTCTGGCAGCGAATGCACGCGCTTCAGCATGCCAGTGGAGAAGAAGCCCCAGAGATGCTGAGCACTCATCCATCCGTAAGTCTAGCACATATTGTTGAGAATTTGGGGCAAACTGATGAGACGTAGAACGAGAATCGAATTGTAAAAATTAGTGAATGGCTGCCAAAGGCTCTTGAGAAGCGAGCGGAGAGTGATTGCCGTGGAACAGCAGCGTTTGCGGACCGATTTCGCGACGCCATCCGAAGAAGATCTACTACAGTTGTTGTATAATAAGCTGGCCAGCATTTATGAGCCAACAAGTAAAGGGTATAGAGCGCCTAGATTACATCAGAGTACAGAAAAGACGACGTACTGCAAAGGACTTCAAGTTTTGGTTGAGATGGCATTTTTTCAGTTTCTGCATATAATCTGGAAATATATGTCAACAATCTGTTACAGTACCTAGATAGCCCATTCCTTGAAGCTTGACCAGGTTCCGACCAACTGGGGCTTCAAATCGAGTGCTTCCTTGTGAAAGTTGGCAATTGCTCCCCTGTGATAGGTGCAGACCCTCCGGCTTAGTAGTTTCCCCAACGCACTAGGTACCCCAGCTCCCCCGGCCCCCGGACTTCTGCAATGGGTGCAAGTGCTGCTCGTGACCGTGAACCGAGGCACGCCCCCACCTGCCGACGGCGCCCCGGAAAGAACTCCTTGTTTCTTTCCAAGCTCATCAACTTAATTTATTCATTTATTACGCTTTCATCCACCGCTCAATTCATTCGTCAACTCCTCATTTCACTCATAACTCGACTTTTATACCTACCTACCTACCTACCAAAATGTCCGAGACATATACTACCGCTGAGGTTGGAAAGCACAAGGATGAGGCCAATGGTTTCTGGCTCATTGTTGAGAATGACGTTTACGACGTGACCAGTACGGCGACCAAACACAAACTAGCAGAACAAAGCTGACAAACACCCGCAGAGTTCATCGATGAGCACCCTGGTGGTGCTAAGATCCTGAAGCGCTGGTCTGGAAAGAACGCTACTAAAGCCTTCTGGAAGTACCACAATGAGCATGTCCTGGAAAAGTATGGCAAGGATCTCAAGATTGGCGCTGTTGGCGAGAGCGCCAAGCTATAGAGAGATACCCAACTCTGGGACCCGAGGGCGGCAGCGTGCACTCTTTTTCTGATTTGATTTAATTTGATTTTGGCATGGCGCATACCACATGTAGGATTAAGCTACACTATATAGGTGGATTTATATCGAGTTCAAAGATCTCAGTCTAGAAGCAAGTGGCGGATGGTTCAACATACCAGAACATATCAGGCCATGGAGTAAAGAAACATTCATATGGACCGAGAACTTGAATCCATTGCGTGCTATTATCTAAATCTCTCTGAGTCCGGGAACACTTATATCGGACTAATTCACCTTCCGAAATGAGCCACGGATAAGTTGGCCGAGATAGCTACAGGAATCAACACCATGACAATCATCGTCTACCATCGAAGGATCGTGCCGCAAGCTGCGGCTTAAGCGGCGAAGACAAGTGGGGAGGCTTACATGAACGGTGTTGAGATAGCGGTAAATTTAGTGACTCATGTTCTTAAACCCTGAAATTAAACAGTTTCTCGAGAGGCTTTATAACATTATCCTCAGTTCGAACTACCTTCTTGGCAAGAATGAGCGACTTATTCAATCTCGACGTCCAACGGACTCGTTTATCCCGCCGTCACGGCCCTGAGCCCGGCTCCGCTCCGGCACCTACTCTCCCCGAGTTATCTGCCATTCAGACCGCAGAAGCCAAGCTCCCTCGGCCTGATTCGGAGGACTACCTCCGAGGTGTCTCACAGGAAGATGTTGTACGACACATCATACACGACATTATTCCCGCGTGTAACGGCCAGGGCAGTTCGTCCCGCTACTACGGGTTTGTCACTGGCGGTACTCTCCCTATTGCTGAGTGGGCAGACAACGTGGTCTCCCGCCTGGATCAGAATGTCCAAGTCCATCTGCCAGCGCAGACAATTGCAACTACATTGGAGGATGCGGCGTTGGAGATGCTCGTTTCGCTACTGAGACTTGGAGACTGGAAAGGTCGCACCTTTACGACTGGAGCTACGGGCAGTAACGTTCTTGGACTCGCATGTGGACGCGAGGCCATCCTGGAGGAGCGCGGGCAGAGTATTGGTGAGGTCGGCTTGCTTGCGGCCTGTCTTTCTGCTGGTGTCAGGGAGCTCCAGATCCTCACAAGTGCCGGCCACAGCTCCTTGTCCAAGGCAGCGAGTGTCGTCGGCTTCGGACGAGGAGCTGTGAAGGAGCTGAGACTCAGCGCTGGTGAGCCATGGAGATTGGACCTTGAGGCTTTGGAAAGAGAACTTCAGAAGAAAGATACAGCAAGTGTTATTGCATTGAGCGCTGGAGAGGTTAACACCGGACGATATGCTTTAACGGGGGTTCAAGAGATGCGTAAAGTAAGGGAGTTGGCAGACAAGTATGGAGCTTGGATTCATGTCGATGGAGGTAAGATCCATCCTTTTTGCAGGATGCAGTTCATGCTAACGTTCCAGCCTTCGGTATCTTTGCTCGCGCTCTTCCCGAAGAGGGTGATTTTAGAATCCTTCGCAATCGTGTTGAAGGCATCGAGTTGGCAGACAGTATCACTGTTGACGGGCACAAGCTTCTCAACGTCGTGAGTGTCCCATATTCTTCCGGCTGGACTTTTACTGGTCTTGGATCGCTAACTTGACATAGCCCTATGACTGTGGCATGTTCCTCACACGATCGCCTGCTATCCTACAGTCTGTCTTCACCAATCCCAATGCTGCATACCTCTCCACGGGAGGGGCGTCCACTATCCCCTCGCCTCTGAATGTCGGCCTTGAGAACTCACGCCGTTTCCGTGCCCTCCCTGCGTATGCTGTTCTCCTCAGTGAAGGTCGACCAGGTATGGCAAATTTGCTGGCCAATATGACTACTTTATCCCGCCAAGTCGCTGCGTTCTTGAGGGACTCGGAGCACTATGAGCTCCTCCCCGACGATGGTGCCAACTTGAATGAGATCTTCATGATTGTTCTCTTCCGTGCAAAGAATTCCAGTTTGAATGATGAGCTGGTTCAGAAGATCAATGGGACCAGGCAGATGTATGTGAGTGGAACAAGCTGGAAGGGAGAAAAGGCTGTGCGAATGGCTGTGTCCAACTGGATGGTGGATGTGGCCAGAGATTTCAATGTGGTGACTTCTATCTTGAACCACGTGGCCGAGGGAAAGGTGTTCGATATTAAGAACTGCTGAGGTCTAGGTAGAAAAGTCGTTTATATATTACAGGAGTTTGATCAATTGAGGCTGGATTTTGAAATGAATAGACAGTCATAAGTTGACTGTACCATTCAGACTAGTGATCCCATAGTCTCCAAGGAAGGCAAAGCATTGTAATATGCATGGCCAGCAAAATACATATGGCCATCAGCAGGTTCAAGGAGAGTTATTAAGGGGGTCGGGTTGTGTGAAAATAGGAGGATGTACTACTCGGATACACTTCGCCGAGGAGTGAATGTATTTGGTAAACAACATTGCTGCTGGCTCGAGTCTAAAACAAAAACAAAGAAGGGTAGCAGGATTCGAACCCAGGAGCAAAAACGAAGAGTGGCCGAGGGAGGAAGATTTTAGGAGCGGGTTTTAGTTCATAGGTTCATAGGTAGATACCACTCGACCACTCTTCGTGGAAGGGTAGAAGGTGACTTTGGTATATGAACTTTCCCCTAGGCGTGCCGTTGTAGTAGCAGCAAAGAAGTGACGGTGACCGGTTCCGTAATTCAACCCTTCAAAAACAAAGAGCCGTTGGGCGGGTAGGAATTTCAGGATTCTGAATTGCAAAAGGCTCGAATAGTCTTGGGAGGTACCCCATCGGAGAACGCCTTTAAGTGAGGTAGATCACGTATTTGGTCGTACCTGTCAGTAGGGGCTGTCGTTGATGCGCAGTTGTGAGGGAAACCCAGTCGCTCGTTTAGACATAAAAAAGTCTGATCATCGTCCGCCTTCGGTATCATCATATAATCCTTAACCAAATTTCTTCGAGCCGCCCTTTTGAGTCGTCTTTTTGTCCGTCTTTTTCTTTCCCTGTCCAAGCAGTTCCAGATGTCCTGCGCGCTCACCGAGGAGCGCTTCTGTGCGCGCCGTCATGCCGCTTGTGAATTTCTTGTGCACCTTGTCGACGCTCGCTTTTGTCTTCTTGGGTTTATGCACTTTTGATGCTTGACGCTTGGAGTGTGTGATCTTGGCCGGGGTTGCTCGTCCTAGCTTCTTGACTGTGCCTTGAACCATTTTGAGAGATGTTGAGATAAAATCTGGTGGTTGCCCCGGAAGGTTGGAGCGAGAAAGTTGAACACTGTTGGGTCCGGTGGGGAAAAATAAAAATCAAGGTGAGCGATTTTAGTGGAGCCTAATGCTCACCTCGGTGAGTATTCGGTCTGGAGTCAAGATAGCGATTGGCCTTTACTGATAAAGCAGGGATTAAATGCATTTTCCAATCTGAAATACTTGTGGCTAGGTAGTATCACGGCCATTATCAGATGATGATGTCTATATGTGTTCAACTAAGATATTATGAATAGCTTCAATCAATATTGACATACTAGTGTATGCTCGAGAATGGTATCCTGGTGTTCCCCAACTAAGAAGGCGGTTATGGCAAAGTGATATTTCACGAAAGGTGCCGGCTCCTGATAGCTTTCTGACTGTCGAGTCTATTGTTACCAGCCATCGCCCCAACCATCATCGTCATCTGTCTCCTTCGGCTTCATATCAATCTTTTTCGCAGCAATTGGTTTCGTAGCCGATTTAGCCGCAGGCTTCTTAGCCGTACTTGATTTTGATAACCCCTTTGGCAAGGCCTTGGAGGGCTTTTTCTGTGATTGAGCAGCCAGCCATCCAGCAAAGTCAGGCTCGCCATCATCAAAAGTGGCAGAAGATGCAGTCGTTGTCGCAGGCTGTTTGGAGGATTGGCCGGGAGAGTCGAAACTGTCGAAGTCATCGTTCATATCTCCCCACGAGTCTCCAGCATCATCGCCATCGTCGCCAGGTAAGAATGAGTCGGCTAATACACTTGCGGTATGTGAAGAGTTTCGTGAGAGAGTTGCTGGGGGGGATTTGACAGCTTGGCGGTGAAGTGATGAGGCGGTGCTCGTTGCCGGCTTCTTTGGCTCCGAGTTAGGTGAGGATGCGGGCCCAGGTGAAGTAGCACGGGAGTCTGACTCCGCGTTGATTTCGCCTGCAGCCGCAGAGATCTTGTTTGTAAAGGAAGAGATTGCCCAGCCTGCCCAGCCACCAGCGGTGTTTTCATTTGGCTGTGGGGTGCTCATCCGTGGAGCTGAACCATCAGTAGTCTGAGGAGGAGGCAAAACGCTTTCAGGCATGGCAGAAGCTGCCTTCTTGATCTTTTGGAGATAGATATCCATGGTGCGAGTAGCAGAATCGCGAACAATTTTCTCCTTATCAATCAAGACAGGAGAGATCACGGGCAGGATCCTGCATGCGCTATCCTCATCAGTGAAGTACTCCGCAGTAGCGCCCAAAGCCATCAAGGAAGCATTTCGGGCATGGACAAATGGATCTCTGAGTGACCTCGTGAAGGCGGCAATAAGAACCTTGGATCGGGAAGAAGTACCCAAGTGCTTTGCAATCTTTCCCAAGCAGATAGTTGTGTTTGTTCGAATGCCAGGTTGTTCGTCATTTGCGGTTCTTGCAAGTTGTTTGAGGAGGTCACCATTTATTGTGCGGTCCGAGAGCTTGGTGATGATGACTAAAACAGACTTGAGTGTTTGTTCTCGTACTACCGGTGTTATGTCGGTGAAGCCAGTGATCTGTATATGTTAGTCTTGCACTGAAGTAGAGCAATAGAGACTATACCAATTGTGGAAAGATCTTGTCGTTGACGATCTTCTGTGATAGCTGATCAATCATCAAAGGAAGGCTATCCAATAAGCACACTCGAATAGCTCGATCGGGGTTTCCAAACAGGCGAATGATGAAGGGTGTAATTTTTGAATCGAAATCGTCCTTGGGAAGTTTAGATGCGATTTTGAGAACTACGGATACAGCCCTAGGGCCACCGCCACCGAATTCAGCGGACTTCATCAGCTCCGGCATAACCTTTAGCTTGAAGAACTCTTCTGGGAAGTCATCGCTCAATTCATCCAGTCCACTGTTCAAATTGTCAGCAATTTGGATCCATGGAAGAGTTGAAGACGTACGTAAGGAACTCTTCTCGTTCATCTGGCGTTTTGATGTCCAGGTTATCGATACCCTCGGTCAGTTTGATGAGAGGACTGTCAAAGAAAGAGCCGTTTCGGTTGCCTTGATCAAGGAAGGCTCCCACACTGATTCGAGCCTTTGGGTTCGCGTTACACAAACGCTTATAACTGGACTGCAATGAAGGGGGGATGCTCTTCGTTTGGCCAGCCTGATCAGCTCCATTGTAATCGCCATTGAAAACTTCAAAGATCAATGCTCCAAGATTAAATGCGTCTACTGCTGTATGGGGATTCTTCTTGATAACATCCCATCCGCCTCGTGCCAACTCTGGAGGAGAGTATCGACCCGCATCAGGTACCAAGCTACCGTATGTCTATGCATCTGTTAGCCTGAGTATACGGGTACCTATCTGGGGACCTCTTGCATATATTATTGACTCATCGTCCCTGAGGCTGCTGAGAACATCAAAGCCGCCGAGCTTCCACTCGCCACTCTCTGAAGTATAGATCGATCCAACTTTTATGCTGCCGTGAATCGAGGAAGCGTCTTCGTTAATGAATTTTATGGTACGCTGTAACATTGTTAACATCTATCAAAAGACCAGCATAGCAAGCCGTACCGCAATGCTATGCAAGCCCCATTTTATCGTCTCAGGGCTTAGACTCTTTCTTCGAACGTGCCATCGTAGGGGGACTACTCGTTCGGTCGCAATGTAGATATACGTCTCTGTCTATCAGATATTATCAGTGAAATATTCTTGAGCCAACCGGAAGTCTTGCATATACCTCGACCGCATCTAGAAGTTTGATCACGCCTGGATGCCGTAGTGTTCGGAGCTTCTTTAGGGCATTCTTGGCTAGGGGGAGTTGGGATCGGTTGGTGGTGATATCGAAGGAAAAGATGCTGCAGTTTGAACCATCTTCCTATTCATAGATTATCAGTAAGTCCATATTGCTCGGTCTGTGGTGTTGAGCTTACCCTCTTGGTACCGTTGTACAGTGTCCAGATAGACTCATCGATATCAACCTTGTCGCCAAAGTTGTATGGAAAGGGAGGGCCTTGTGCGATGGCCGAGGCCACGGCAGATTTGAGAAAGTTCATTCCAATATCGCAAAGTCTAGAACTTCTATTAGGACTTGAGCAGTTAACTCCCTACTTGTTGAGAACTGGCATATGTACAGGTCGAAAATATTGCTGTTTGTAGACGAATAGTATATTGGTTCCGAGTCGCAACGTGGTTATTGGCGCTGTACGTCAGGGAGCTTGAGACCCCCGCGCTAGTAGTGCCTGATAAACTTAACAGGGGATGGAGGGGTGTCGAAAGGTTACCTAATCCATTTGACCATGTAAGAGCTCAGAACATACGGAGCACCACCAACATACTGTTTGGGGGGGGGTTTGGTTTGGATAGATCAGGATGGATCGATGATACAACTCAGTGAAATCTAGTATCAATTTTTGTTTAATTCTATCGCCACTAACTGGACAGTATAGGTAATTAGCTCAGGTAATCCAGACTTGAAAAGACTTAGATATGAATACAAACCGGGTACATCTTTGGGCGGAATATTTCTTGGTATCCGAGCCGAAAGTGTGTGTTTTTACCAGGAATCTAAAGTCGCACATCAGTTGGGATAAAGAAATACTGCACTTAGATAGGCTAAATGAATTTTGGTGTCGTATTTGCATCACAAAGTGGCTGGTATATTTGGTTTGGTCTTGGGATCTTTTGTCTTCCTAGTGCGTTTATGCTCAACAACTCCAGAGTGATAGCTTTCAATACATCCTAGCCCTCACTAAGCTTTTATAGATATAAGGATAGCTTCATTTATTAATCGTCTATCTCTTGAGTCAACAGGCAGAATTTCCCTTTAGACACTCTCATGTGTGTAAGTTGACTAGGTTGTGGGGCGCTGCTGGTAGGCCTGGCAGCCGGGGCGGAAGAATTAGTTTTCCAGCTGGAGGACTCGGGAACCTCCCCACTAAGGTAGGGAGGTCTTCCCGGCGCCTCTGCACCCCCATCCTTCATCATCATCATCATCAATGTTTGGGCCAATAGCGAGCCAGTAGCAAGAGGACCAGCCCGCAATGAGAGGCGCGAAACCAACGACCATAGTCATATGCTTCTCTGCCTCTGGCGGCTGGGGATCTCTTTCATTCTTTCCCTAATCCTATTCCTATTCCCTATATCCTTTGCTTGATGTCGGCTGGCTCGTCAAACCATACATAAGATCAACAGAACGCACATATTCCTACTCTTTCAACACAGGGCAGCTGTGGGGACCTGTCTCGGACGCGACCTAGCTCCCTTTGCTTCTTTCTATTGCAGTATAACACTGTCCTCTCGCCTCCACCTAATACAAATTATCGACTACACAGTATTTTCGATTAGCACAACAAGCGCAACGTACGAATAGGGGAGCAGAACTTTTCTCTGGGTGGCCTCAGACCTCAGTACGGTATTTTTATTTTTATTTCTTTGCCTTACTCTTTACGCTCGTCAAATGATGCCCATGGTAAAAGGTCTGACTGAACGGAACCCTTCTGGTTGCGCCATCTTCTCTTCGGACTCTGTTCATGGCATTGTTGTCTGAACCAACCCTGTCGTCCCATACCGCGCCTCAGCTGCAACTGCTCTCCTACAATCCAAACTTGTTCGTAGAGCGCTGGGGCCGATTGCAATGGAGTTTCTAATGTCGCACAATGGAGTCTTCTTCCTCGTCTACGCCACGGATCTTGACCAAAGGCCGCGACAAACAGCAGATTTATTAAACCAGCATACGTGTCCAGGAGATTATGTGCCAACCGATGAGGTGCCTAGCTTGACGGCCATTCAAAACTGAAAAGATCTGATTCGACTCCTTATCCAATACTTGCTTAACATTCCGTTGATACTTTACACGCATGTTACTAACATGACTTCTAGGTAATCCTTCATCTACGCGCCTCATGACTCAATCCAGTCGTAAAAGCCTGCGCTTGGTGGACCAGTTCTGCGTTTCAGCCCCATCAACGAGGTTCTGAATGACTGCCTCCACACATGTCGGTGGCACTTGTGCCGTTCTCACTTGTGAAAAGATCATTTTGCTTAGTTCCAGACATTACTGTGATGAGCACTCAGCATTAGAGCCCACTGCGGCCTACAGGGATCCCTCTACTACGAATATAGCCAAGGGCTTCCGACCTTCTAACAGGACTTTTGTTGCTAAAAGAGGTCGAAGCAAATTCATGTTTACACCTTCGCGGCACTTTTCTAGGCAAGATCCACCATCTCAAGATGCCCCTAGTCCGGATACCAGCGCTCCCATGACACAGTCTCTGAACGCAAATGAGCAAGAGGCCCATCCTTCGTCTTTGGTACGAGACAATTCTATTGATGCAAATGACAGAAGTCTCCATCTCCAGCTGGAGAGGAGCGGAACCAGCCACGTTGGATCGACATCCAACTCCGCGCAGATTAAGGCGACCCAAGATGTAGCGCAAGCTGACAAGGGCTCTTCTGCTAGTCAGGTAAATCCACACACTGTGTCGAACCCGAAGACGCGATTGGAAACGGAGTTGCAAATCGGGATAGAGGAGGTGATAAATCAGCCACTCGGCTTCGATTTTGCTACCAAAAAACCGAGTTCTTGTTCAAATGTTGGATCGGAAACGCTTCCCACAGAGGATCTCAAGATGGGTGCGCATCAAAATGGGCAATCTGTCCATGCAACTGACAGTCAACATTTGGCTGGGACGGCGCAAGCGGCTTCTGAGGGGGCACTTTCAAGCGAAGGGTTCAAGAAGGCCGAGCCTTCCCTAGGCCTTGACTCTCAACCGCGCGTTCCTTCCACCGCTCCTGTGAATCATGTGCAGTCTGCTTTTGAACATGGTGTCAAATTTAAGTCTTCTCCTCCGACATCCAAGCCAAAGAAGGACAATACACAGAAATATCCGGAGCATCATTATCCAGAAACACGAACGAGTTCGAAGGCGAAGCTCTTGTCAAATCCCACTAAGCCCTCGGCTCCCCTGACAAGTAAAGGGCCCCCAGTCAGGAAACAGCATTTTCAAGGTCCCCTGCCTGAAGTAAGCGCCGGAATCGATGATGAGGTAAACATGGCCGATGTTAGTGACATTGAAGTGGAAGCAAAGTCGGCCAAATCCGTCTCGCTCTCCTCCCATGCCAAGGCAGAAGCTCGCAAAAAGAGGCTTTTGGTCGATTTCGATTCCGAGGCATTCGATTCGCTCATTTATAGACAATCAAGTCTGCAACCACCCCCGCACGTTACTGTATCTTCACGTATTGTCAAGTACAACCCAGTTTTCGGCGACCAAAAGCCACTCTATCTTCCAGTGAATCCAGCAATCCACCACATGCACAGGCGATCCCGTTCTTGGTATAGAAAGAAATGCGACGAAATCAGACGGCGTCCAAAGCGCAAAGAATGGTTTGGCAAGGTTGTGGAGAGACAACGCTGGTTACAGGCTCTAGAGATGAAACAGCAGGAGAAAATCAAACAAGCCCAGCAAGATGGGACTACTCCCCCTTACAGACCCCCAAAGCCGCGGGGTGTCAAGCGTATTCTTGACTTTGGTGACCTGCCCGAGGAGGAACTGCCTGAATATGTGCGGAGTAATCCCGCTTGGTTGAAAGCTTGCGCTTGGTTCAGGGAATGCGAGGATAAAGCGACTGCACGCCAGCGACATGTCAACAACAAGACGAAAGAGACAGAGAGTTACTTTCAGAGCTTGAACGCTTGATGAATTCACACGATATATGATGACGGGGCATTGCAAAGGAGTCAAAGCTGTCTTATTGGGGTTTTCACTGGGCGCATCGTAGGTGAACGGCCATCTCCGTTCTTGTCATTGAAGGGGCAACGGATTCCAATTTACACTTCTCTCAGAAACAATACAGGTACCCTACCAATTGATGAAAACAATAGACGCATATATGCATGTAGATTCATCTGTAATCGTGGGAGTGGCTAGAGAATAAAAACAATTGGTATTGCTGGTATAAACAATCTATCACTCGGCATTTTCACCCAACCAAAAACGCCCTTTTTCCCCAGTCCAACACCTAACTCGGGCATTTTTAGGCATCGCGAGAGGAATCCATCCTGTGGCCCGAAAGATATATCTACTAATGCTCAGAAAGAGAGCGGCTCGTCTTATATGCCCTTGGACAGCAGATTGAGAGCACTGCCAGCGAGAATGAAACCAGCCTGGTCCTTGGTAACGGCGTGTTTAGTGGGAATGAGGAGCTCCTCACCAGAGGCTTTAGTGATACGAAGTTGAACATCGCCCTTGCCACCATTCTGGAGCATCTCGTACAGACCGACAGTGGCAACCTCATCGCCAGCGGCGATCTTATCATAGTCAGCCTCGTTCTCAAAAGTCAGAGGTACAACGCCCTGCTTCTTGAGGTTGGTCTCGTGAATACGGGCGAACGATTTTGTCAGGACAACACGGGCACCGAGGTAGCGAGGCTGCAGGGCAGCGTGTTCGCGAGCTGAGCCCTCACCATAGTTGTGCTCAGCAACGACAAGCCACTCTTGACCACGTTCCTTCCAGAGTTGACCAAGCTCAGGGATAGTGTGCTTGGAGCCGTCGAGGTCGTAGGCAGCGTTGACCTCACCGGTCTCCTTGTTGATGGCGGTGTTGAGGGTATTGGTGCTGATGTTAGGCAGATGACCCTTGTACTTGAGCCAGGGACCGGCTGCGGAGATTGTATCGGTGGTACACTTGCCTGTGACCTTGACAAGAACGCGAAGGCCTGAGAGATCAGACGAGGGGAAAGGAGCAAAGGGCTCAAGGAAGGCCAAACGTTCAGAAGTGGGAGAGATGGCGATCTTGGTGTTAGGGTCAGGGGCCTGGGATAATACACCAAGCTCGGCGTTGCCAGATTCAAAAGGAGTCTGGGGGCCTTCCAGACCGTGAGGAGGAGAGAACATGAAGTCCTTGCCATCAGGTGTCTTAATGCTATCGGTAACAGGGTTGAAGGTAGTGGATCCGGCAAAGGCCATGGCGGTAACGATCTCGGGTGACGCCAGAAAGTTCATGGTATCAGGATTGCCATCATTTCGACCTCGGAAGTTTCGGTTATACGAGGTCAGGATAGCATTGCTTGTGCCCTTCTCAACGCCATCTTGTCGCTTCCACTGACCAATACAGGGACCACAGGCATTTGAGAGAACAATTCCGCCGGCCTCCTGGAATGTCTCGAGGGTACCATCGCGCTCAAGCGTGGCACGAATCTGCTCACTCCCGGGAGTGATGTAGAAGTCGGCAGCAGGCTTAAGCCCAGCCTTCTTGGCATCCTTAAGCAAGCTCTCGACTCGGGTCATATCCTCGTAGGAACTGTTGGTGCAGCTACCAATGAGACCAGCAGAAAGAACCTGGGGCCAGTCCTGTTCCTTCACAACTTCCTTGAACTTGGAAAGTGGTGTGGCCAGATCTGGTGTAAAAGGGCCATTAATGTGAGGTTCGAGGGTCGAAAGATCGATAGTGATGAGTTCGTCATATTCAACGCCCTCGTCAGCCTTGAATTGCCAACGAGCATCTGGGTCGGAGCTGTTGCTGGCGAAGGCCTCGAGAGCTTCAATGTTCTTGTTCGCCTGAGATCGCCGGGTCGAGTCAAGGTATCTAGCCGAAGCCTTGGTATAAGGAAAGATCGAGGTAGTAGCACCGACTTCAGCGCTAGATTAAGTCAGTATTTTCCAGATCCCGCAATCTATAGTACAAACTTACCCCATATTGCAGATAGTAGCCATGCCGGTGGCGCTCAGGCTTTCGACACCTTCACCGAAATACTCAATGATGGAGCCAGTGCCACCACGGACTGTGAGGTGGCCAGCAAGACGTAGAATGACGTCTTTGGGAGAAGCCCAGTTGCTCAGCTTGCCGACAAGTTGCACACCCAAAATCTTGGGGGCCTTGAGCTCCCAAGGAGCACCAACAAGGGCCTCAACAGCGTCCGCACCACCAACGCCAATGGTAATTGTAGAAAGACCACCAGCATTGGGGCTGTGGGAGTCGGTACCAAGCATCATCAATCCAGGGAGAGCATAATTCTCAAGAACGGTCTGATGGATAATACCAGCACCGGGGGGCCAAAAGTCCATTCCGTACTTGCGCGCTGCAGACTCAAGGAAATCGAAAACCTCCTTGTTAGTCTGGATACCAGCAGACAAGTCATCCTCAGCACCCTTGGAGCCAACAATCAAATGGTCACAATGAATGCTTGCAGGGATTGCAGGCTTGGCGAGGTTGCAGGACATGAACTGAAGAATAGCCATCTGAGCAGAAGCATCCTGCATGTTGACACGGTCGGGGTTGAGGCGCAAATTGGCCTTCCCGCGAATGTTTCGTCCATTGTCGGTGTTGTTCAGTAAGGAGTCCTCAGGATTGTCGAGATGGCTGTAGAGGATCTTCTCGGCGAGTGTCAGACGCTGCTTGCCGAGAACTCGACGGACATCTGTGTACTTGGTGTATAGCTTCTCGTAGGTAGGAGGGAGAGGCTTCGCGCTTGAGAAGTTTCTCCTCGTGTTGTTGGATAGAACGGTAGTTGATCGAATGGCATTGGGACCGGAACGTCGCAAGAGTTGCTATTACCACGTGTAAGAGTCAGCTTGTGTATCTGTGTTTTCCTGCAAATAGGTTCCCAATTGATATGGAATGGTGTAGCTTACCGTCATGGCACCGCCTGAGCGGCTGGCGACCTCCATTGAAACCATGCTGGGCTATACACGGCAACGATGAACGATGACTCTTTTGGTCCTCTTGTTACAGATGTTATTCCCTAAATTTGTGGTGGGGGCGAAGTCGGGGCGGATTTTTTAGGTCAATTGTAAATTAACAGGAGCCGATTGGTGTTTACGACTTATGTCCGGGGATGTGGGGGCCTCCGCCATCCGAACACCGGCGGAGACGGGTCCCGCATCACCTATATAACCTCGGAATAGAAGAACGGGCATGTATTCAAAAGATTGGGGCAATAAATGGTTGTTTGGATAGGATTGCCCATTCTGAGAACATTGGGGCATATATTACATTTCGTTCATGTCTTGTATTACCAAAGGCGCCTTCCATTCGCCAGTCCGGATTCATATATCAAAGCATCAAAAAATCATTCTTGTTCAAATACATGCCTTCTAGTAGGCGACGACACCATCTGCGTCTTCCAGCCAAAGTGTCGCCAGGTCCTTTGCCAACCCCAATCGAAGGGTTCGAAGAACATCTTTGCCCTTGCTTGTTGCAAGCCAGCCCTTCCTCCAGTCCCATCCTCTGTTAACCTTTGTTCCTGCCGAGATCGACTTGTGTAGATGATTCACCAATACGGAGCTTCCGGTCATCATGAAGCTTCCTCCCAGGGAGGCTGTTGATTTGGCCATTAGATCTTGTGGCGTAGAGCCCTTCAGTCCCTGGGCAGATGCCAATACGAGATTGAAGAAATCGTCGCACGCCGAGTACACTCGATCCCCCACTGTTTGTAAATCCTCGATGGCTTTGAGCAGAACATCAATCTGGGGGAGTGTGACAACGGCTGGGGATTGATTAATGAAGACAGTGGCCTCTCCCAGCAGGGCCAGGAGGAAGTCCTCGCTGACTACTGCATCCCGCGTTTCGTCGTAAAGTCCGCCACGGATGTTGTCGTCGGAACTAGAAATAACAGCAACTAGAGCAGATGCCGCTTGCTTTTTCAATTTGAGAGCCTTCGTAAGCGAAATATTCTCCAAGTCCTCGGCATCACGGAGCTCGTAAAACTTGCGCAGTGTAGCATAGCCGCTGAGCATTCGGCCAAGCAGTTGAGCAGCTTCGAGATCCTGCTTGGCTCGTTTCTCAAGGGTCTCGGTTCGCTTTCGTAATAGATCCTTGAGATCCTGATCTAGATCCTTCTCTGAGGGGTAGACTGTGGACTGGACGAGCGAGTAAGACATAAGTAGATTCAGCACCTCCCGGACCTTGTCTGAGCGATGGGAGAGCGCATAGTACCAGAGAGCCTCGCCGTAGCGATGAGACTCCTTGGAAAGGATCTCTGCGAATGTCTGTTTCGGGTCAGTTTCGTTCAGTGTTATGCTCAAAATTACTAACCTCTGCTGTTTCCTCTGCGTAATTAATCATGCCGAGGTCATTCAGGATTGTCCAAATTTTGTCCACGGTTCGTCCTGAGTTCTCATTTAACGTAGCAAGAAGATCTCGAAGGAGTTCGCCTACTGTCTCCTCTGATCTCTCAGGCGAATCCATTCGGCCTAACACCTGTATGGCCATTTCCCACCCATCGCGTTCTGGTGACAGTTGCTCTATACCAGCCAATTCCCTAGCGTAGAGGACAAGAGTTGTGTCTTTGATACCATCCAGTTCATCCGGTCCTGGTTGGGTCACGCCCAGTAGTGCAAGATCGTCCATATCCAGACTGTCGGTAGGAAACAGGTTGGGGCCGTTAGGAGCTGGTAGCCATTCGCCTAGAGATGCGACTTCTGCCACAGTACATGCCAGTGGCAATGACCATATCCTCAGGAATCCCAGCACGGCGTTAACGTTTCCTTCGAAAGCGGAGGCCACGGCAACCTCGACGGGATTCAAAACATTAGGGTTAAGATCTGACTGCACAACCATGTGAAAAGCAGTTGCCAGTCGATCGAAGTAGTCTTCGGAGCCAGCGAAGCGAGACGATGCCCGCAGTAACTGCGATTGTGAAAGTCTCAGAGCCTTGTGGCGTTGATTCCCATCATCCCACCATCCAAAAAGGCCTACTGTTGCTTCACACCAATCTTGGGCGACTTCCAGGATAGCCTCATGGTTACCAAGAATGATACCATACACGGTTTGCAAGTGCTCGTAGATATCCCAGGGAATTTGACTTGAGGCCTTCCGAGCCATCGTGGATAGTGATTGTTGTTGGGGGGCAAACTCATCGTCCATCAAATCCTGAACATCCTGTTCCCTTCCTTCGGCGAACAGAGTCATTCGGTTCAGAGATCCGCGAGCCTGAATTCGGAAAAGAGTCCAATTGCTATTCCAGATATCCCATTCTGATCTTGTACCTGGGCACTGGTCCAGAGCTTCGCTAGTGGCGGCGGCAAAACGTCTGACATTCTCAAGAGCTTTGCCCGTGTACGCATAATCACTTCTAGGTCCTCGGCGAACATTCTGCCAACCAGCTTCTCTCAGTAGATGGGATGCGCTGCCAACATCTCCTCGTAGCAAGGAGCTTCGTACAGTCTGCCAGAATAGAGGATGGCATGCAGGGCTTGGTGTGTGGCGGCTGACCTCACGCACCTGATCAGGGTACAGGTTATGTTTGTTATGCATCCAGTCGAACAGGATTTCGGGTAGCGGTGGTGTCTTCTCCTCGTCGGTATTAGTGCCGAAGCGAGTGTGGTGCATTCGAAGTATTAGTTGTGCGACATAGGCGGCCTTCTCGAATGGGTCACTGTTGAAACCAGGCCCTATGGTTGCAAAATCTTCTCCTTCTGGTTGTGGCAGTCCATTCACGGTCTTGTTCCACAGTTCAGTAAGGCGAAATGTGATGTTAGACAAAGAATTGTCTATCTTCTCAACATCTTCCTCGGGTCCAATTCCCTCTTCGTATAGCCTACATACGAGCTCTTCGGTTTCGAGGATCATGTCTGCGGGTTCGATAACTGGTGCATGTTCGTGCTGACTGTAAAGATTTTTGGCGATCGATGCAAAATGGAAACCCTCCTGGCGCCCTGACATGCCAAGATGGGCTGATGTTTGTCTGAAAATGCTTTCCGCTTCTTGGCGCACTCGTTTTGTCGCGGCTGGTGTATTGAGCATCATGAGGTCGGATTCATCACCAATCATAGGCTGGCCATAGGGTCGATCGTCGTGTCTCATGTTCAAGAACATATCGGGTTCTTCGGATTCTTCGCGCTCGAAAGCATGGTCGTCTTCGCCATAGCTTTCTCTCTCGTCTTCTTCACCGGCAATGTCTTGGTCGATGTAGCGTTCGATCTCGGCGTCAACTTCGTCATCCTCGAGACGTTCGTCTGGAGCAGCAGACATGCGAAAAAGATTACCTCGGGGTGGTGGGAGCTCCATATCTCCTTCGGCATCTTGGTCTTCTTCTTGATCCTCCTCTTCCTCGTCCGCTGCGCTGAACTGGCGGCTCAATCCTGAAGGCTGTCGTCCTCTAATGGATCGACCAAGCGGGTTGCTCGTGGCGCCTGTGCGACCAAAAAGGTTTCTTCCAGAGGATGAGTTGTTGGACACGCCAAAGCTCAGAGGCTTTGGATCAGTCATTCCGCGCATGAAAGAGCTTCCCATGTACGAATCAGACGGGGCACCCGCGGGTGTAAAGGAAGCGGCTGAGGATGGAGGTGGTCCAGCTGGAGTCGTTGAAGGATTATCGGCAAGAAACGAAAAGCCTGTGCCGCGGCCACTCTTGTCTGGCGTCGAGGGCGCTGGGCTGACTGGAGGACTAGAGTCCGGGACAATGAAGCGAGAGGACATTATGCTAGACAGGGCTCCTGCCTTCGGGGTTGGCTTGCCGTATCGGCGCGTGAATAAAGCTGGTTTCTTCGCTCTCTCACGTTGGCTTGCGCTGTTTTCGCATGCGATGCTCGTATTTGCTGGTGGATTGATTATAAATTGTTGAAGCGAAGTTTAGTTGCAAGCTCCTGCTTGCTTGAGCTGAACGCGCTTGGGATATTTTTTGGAGCTATCGCGATGGGTAACACTAGCCGTTGTTTATCCGACGCGACCTCGCACATGACATGGCTATCTCTAACAACTCAACCAAGCCAATAGTTATCCTCCCAGCAAAATGTGAAAGCTGGTCAGTTATGTTTGTTTCCAATTGAAGGTTGAATTTTCTGCTCATTTGTTGCATGTCTGTAGGACTTGTAAAACTTCGCATTAGTCGGATTCTGTGCCCACAAACACTGCAGTACTTGAGCTCTTGCAAATCAAGAAGATATCATTATGCCAAATTTGAGATAAATACCAATACCTACTCGATCACATTTTGAACTGTGATTTTCCTCAGTATAATGAGTGATTACCAAAGCGGAATGTAAAGAGAGAGCTTCACTGAAGGTGGGGCCAGCTTGGTTGATCGGAGTTTGGGAAGGGTCTGAATTGCTTCTTTCCAAGTTCTGAAATAGGTACAGTGATCTCTTATCTTCATCTTCCCGAGTTCTCGGAACCAAGACCGCTTTAACATTTTGCCAAATATGATTTAAGTGATCACGTCAAGTGGGCACGGCGTCGAACGGAAGGTCTTCCGACCCCGTGAAGCCACAAAGAGCTCTCGCCCTGACTCACTTGTGCGGCTTCTCTCCCTAACCCTCGGCCAGATCGGTCTCATCTGCCGAAAGAGTATTCCGTCTTTGGGGCAGCCTGGCTATCTCTGCCAATGCCATCTCAGCACTTCACTCCAATGGCGCAGTACCTTGGCATACTCTGCCAATGTCCCCGCACAATGTTCTCACGTAAAGAGAGTCAAATTGGGCGTCATATGCCCAATGAGCATTGATCCCATGCCCGAAGCCGCGTTTCTTTTCCTATCTCAGTGGATGTGAATGTGGATTGGAGCTCCAATTGCGGGGTACGCTGTTGCCCACCGGAGTTGCTCGGTGATCGGGATCTGAGTGTGCGGACGGTTTTCCTACTATTTCTACGTACATAAACAGATTCCCCTTGAAGGTTCATCTACCCCTCAAACTGTTTGTCTGTCTTGTCATACACTTCTTTCTTTCGCCATCGACAGTCGATTTCATCCTCATAGCACAGAAATATGTCTACCGTGGGCAAGGTACGTGACTTTCACAAGCTTTACTACCCCTCATCATACCCAGTGCCCCGCCCTGAACGAGAAGCATCATGAAGACGCATTGCTGATGCTATAACTAGACCATCACCTGTAAGGCCGCCGTCGCCTGGGAGGCCGGCAAGCCTCTCTCCATTGAGGACATTGAAGTTGCTCCTCCCAAGGCCAACGAGGTCCGTATCCAGGTCTACTACACTGGTGTTTGCCACACAGGTATGATCTACCCACGTCATCGAGCTCTCGTAGCGCTTGGGTCGTGTGAATCAGCTCAAGGTTAGTGTGTTAACGTCTATAGATGCCTACACTCTCTCCGGTAAGGACCCTGAGGGTGCTTTCCCCATTGTCCTCGGACACGAGGGTGCTGGTATCGTTGAGTCCGTTGGTGAGGGCGTCACCAACGTCAAGCCTGGTGACCATGTTGTTGCCCTTTAGTATGCATTTTCCACATCTCCATCAATCTCGCAAAAGCTGACATACTCTCGAACAGCACCCCCGAATGCAAGGAGTGCAAGTTCTGCAAGTCCGGAAAGACCAACCTCTGCGGTAAAATCCGAGCCACTCAGGGTAAGGGTCTGATGCCCGATGGTACCTCTCGATTCAAGTGCAAGGGCAAGGATCTGCTTCACTTCATGGGCACCTCCACCTTCTCTCAGTACACCGTCGTCGCCGACATCTCCGTTGTCGCCATTGAGCACGATGCTCCTATGGACCGAACCTGCCTGCTTGGCTGCGGTATCACCACTGGATATGGTGCTGCTACTATTACAGCCAACGTTCAGGAGGGTGACAACGTGGCCGTCTTCGGTGCCGGATGTGTCGGTCTTTCAGTCGTCCAGGGTGCCGCCGCCCGTAAGGCTGGCAAGATTATTGTTGTTGATGTCAACCCCTCCAAGAAGGCATGGGGTGAGAAATTCGGTGCTACTCACTTCGTGAACCCCACCGAGCTCGGTGACCAATCCATCCAAGACAAGCTCATTGAGATGACTGATGGTGGTTGTGACTATACTTTCGACTGCACTGGCAACGTTGGTGTCATGCGTGCTGCCCTCGAGGCTTGTCACAAGGGCTGGGGTGAGAGCATTGTCATCGGTGTTGCTGCCGCCGGTCAGGAGATTTCCACTCGACGTAAGTTCACTCCAGATAGCATATTGGGATTCGAAGATACTAACTTTGGACAGCATTTCAACTTGTTACCGGCCGAGTGTGGCGAGGATGTGCATTCGGTGGTGTCAAGGGCCGCTCTCAGCTGAACGACCTTGTCGCTGACTACAAGAAGGGTGATCTCAAGGTTGACGAGTTCATCACCCACCGCAAGACTCTCGGCGAGATCAACAACGCCTTCGAGACGATGAAGCAGGGTGACTGTATCCGTGCCGTCGTCGATATGCAAAAGCTTGAGCCCAAGATTTAATGACCCAAAATGTAGTATAGATGAATGATATCAAAATTTTATGTTAAATGGCAAACTGTTTATCTCTGCACCGGGAGCTGCTCTTATTATGTGACATATTTGAGGACCTTGATAGACAAATAATGCCCTGTGCGATTTATACAGTGTTATATATGATGCGTACCTGTCACTCCACTGATATTCGTTAGCAAGAGGCGTAGTAGGAACGATTCTTATGGCCTCTTGTCAGAAGCCTTGAAACCTTTCATCAGGGCAAAAATCAGCAACCACTAGTCAAAAGCCTGCTAATTTGATACCGACTTCGACTGGTTATCCTGAACTTATTCATGATATGTTATCATGATATATTATAAATCATGGTCAAAGTCCTGTAGGAGTTTTCTTAGACCTTGTAGTTGTGAGGCTATCTACCTAGACAGGAATTATCAATCATTCTAGTAATATAACCAATACCAGTAAGGATAAAGGCTGTGCAAGCAACAGCCGACAACACAAGTAAGTTGCCAAACATGAATATCAAATTACTAAGTACCTAGGTACGAAGTAGTGTAAACTGCTTACCTGCCTAGGTATGGTAGAGGACAACAGACTAGGTAGTCTGGCAAGAGGAGGTAAGAAAACTGAGGATCTTTATCCTAAGTGATGAAAAGACTTAGGTAAGTTTAGTGTATTTTAATATATCTTTAGACTAGTTACTTTTGGCACCCTGTTTAATCAGAAGTTTTATTACATAACCCCCGAGGTCTAGATACTCCTACAAAATGGAACCTTGATGGTTCAATTAGCCTGCTAAAGTTGCTAGACATCTCACGAAGCTATAAGCTACTAGGTATACTTGTTTCTATACCTAGTAGGTAGCAGCTACCTAGGAATCTGCTTTCAGAAAATTAAAGCTCTTATAAATCTTCTATTATAGTATTTTTTAAGACCCAAAGCCTTAAGTATTATATAGGCCTCTGTAAGATATAAGTAAAGAGATTTCCTTCAGATATTATTTGTATTCCAGGAGCGTTTTTCGAATAGAAGCATCACCCTAGACTACCTAGAATATGGGGTAACTCCACTAGCACTCGGGGTGGGGACAATTTTTGCAATCCGTTAGATTTCATTTGTCTACATATGAAAAGGAGTCCATGATAAGTCGCGAGTTGATCAATATACAACTACCAAACGAAAACAGACGTAACAAACAAAATGCGCTCATCACGGATATCAAGAGACGCCTCCAAACTATTCGATCGTACGGCTGAACCTATTTCCCCACCAAGACGATTGACAAGGTCTGCGCTGGTCAAATTCGCCTTTACCTCAACAGAAGAGTCCAAACCCACGCTCGCCGATATCGAAGACAGTGGAGGTCCTGCTCGTAAACGAAAGCGTGTCGTAGTGACTAAGACCGAAATTTCAACATCCGCTCAAGCCATAAAGCCGGAAGTGGTCGACGAAACCCTCGATGATATTCCATCGCCCCCAGCAAAAGCGCGACGAGTTCGTAAGCCCGCTCGCAAAGCTTTCGATGCAACAACTGGCGAAACAAAGATGGAACCTCCCTCAGATTGGGAGGCTGTTTATGATACTGTGAGGAAGATGCGGGCACCAGGCGGGCGAGCTCACGGCGCAGCTGTTGACACTATGGGATGCGAACGTTTGGCGGATCGAAACGCATCACCCAAAGACCAAAGATTTCACACATTGGTGGCGCTCATGCTGTCGAGTCAGACAAAGGACACGGTGAACGCCGTGGTTATGAAGAAGATGCAAACTGAGCTGCCACCGTTTGAACCCGGGGCGCCCCCAGGACTAAACCTAAATAACATACTGGCAATCGACCCTAAGCTTCTGAACGAGTTCATCTGGGCGGTTGGTTTTCACAACAACAAGACAAAGTTTGTGTCACCCGATGGGTATGGACTGATCGAGATTGGACTGACTGGGGGTTCAGGTATATCAAGCAAACAGCTGAGATTCTCCGCGATAAATGGGATGGCGATATCCCTAACACCATCGACGGCCTTGTATCGCTACCGGGCGTGGGACCCAAGATGGCCTATCTCTGCATGTCCGTAGCATGGGGTAAACATCTGGGGATTGGTGTCGATGTACACGTACATCGTATCACAAATCTTTGGGGTTGGCACAAAACGAAGAACCCAGAGGAGACACGAACAACACTTCAGTCATGGCTCCCACAAGATCGATGGCATGAGATCAACCATCTTCTGGTGGGGTTGGGACAGTCGGTATGTCTTCCTGTCGGTCGCAAGTGCGGTGAATGTGATCTTGGCCTTGAAGGACTATGCAAAGCTGCCGATCGAGCAAAGGTGTCTACCGGGCGCCAGCTCAAAGCCGAAAAAACAGAATCGGGGGCTCAGAACGATACACTGGCCAAAACGGAGGTTTCACAGAACATTGTAATCAAAGAAGAGGGTGTTGTATGATGGGTTCTCAGGTTCTCATGACAGACGATTGACCCCATCCGTGGCCCCGCCCCCGGAGCCAACCACTCCATAATAACCCCCAGGATCGAATTGCTGGAGTCGCTGGCAGAAGTCGATTTGTCCACGTGTATGAGCGCTTATGAAGGTTGGCGCTGAGGAGTGATAGAAAAGACTGTCCTCGGACGCATTAACACCCATTGATACCCTATTCTACAAAGACAAAGTTATTAGTCTCTTGACGGCGCACTTATGTGGTCTAGCCCAGATCGCGCTATCGTCCGTTTGTGCGGTCCAGACAGACGCTCACGAGATCAGTCATGGGCCCGATACGATATCGGAGATAAGCCGGTAAAACAAGACAGGGTCCTGGTGGTTCCTTAGAGTCGCATTGGAGGCCAGGCTCGAGCAACACGTAATCAAGCCAAGACGACGGATCTTCACTCCATTCTGAGTCAAGTAGTCAAACAATGTCACCGCCTCTACAGCAGCAGTCTACTGAAACCGTCCGTTGATCGACTTATTTCAAGGATTACCAAATCTCAATGGACACATTTCGCTTTGTGATTGTGATGAAGAAATGAATTAATTCAGAGCCCGCTAAAGGAGGGGACAACGTCCCCTTGTCATATCCTGTACGCCATCGCACCCTCAACTATCCGAATAGAAATATACACCAGCGAATAACGCTATGCATCTAATGCAGATGCTGTCTCGGAATCCAGTCTCATTACGTCGTAGCCGTCAGAATTCGTATTGTGGACTTTGGGAGTGACGGCAGTCTCCAGTCCGAACCATGATAGATAGATATGTAAGGTGATGACTCTCGTTGGTCGATTTACACACCCCGGATAACCTGGGTTCGTTCCGACTCGAGTTGTGCAGCGTTACGCTCGTGAGACTGCTTCTTGCACTGCATGTGGGTTAGCGGGTCTGCAACCATGGGCTTGTATGAGATGCCAAACTTACGTCCTCGAGACCGGTACACTTGTGGTCTTCTAGGAGGCGGTGCTTGCCGCAGAAATGGCCTTGGCAAAAGGTGCAGTCGCCGACGATGCGTTGAGCGGGCTCACGGCACGAAGCAGCGGTGCAACGAATTCGCTTAGGAGGCATGGTGTTGTTTGTTTTGTTGATTTATGGTAGAAAGTAGACCGCTGGGAGATGAACGAGCACGTTCTTGAGTCGGTGAGAGTTTATATTTGCAAGCGGTAAGAAGTTGAACAAAGTGAGGTAGTCTTTACAGGAAATCGGATGCGGTGACGGCGGTTCGAGAAATCCGTGGAAAGCAAGAACCAAATCAAAGATTCATTCACACAACGACAGTGACAGAAGATGAACCGATCAAAACAAAACAGAAGCTGGCGGTGGAAAACGAATCTGGTCGGGGCTTTATAAAGAGCGGCGAGGCGAGGCGAGGCAAGGCGGCTGATGAATGAATCATGCCTTGGTGGAGCCAGCGGCTGGTCAGTTCGCCTCCAGCTCATCGCTCTCACCACATTCAGGCCGCGGCCATGGGCAGGGGGGAGGTGTGTAAGTTTGGTTGTTCACCTTGTTGAGTCCCATCGTTAAAGAAGCTGTTGTTGTCACACAGTATGAAATGCATAGTCCAGTTTGTCCATCCATGCTCAGATACATGGACCAAAGCTTGCTTATTACAGTAGCAGTGAACAGCGTCGACCAGCCTGCCATTTGTTTACACATGCACTGCATATGCACAAGTACGATCCCTCACTTTCTTAGACCACATGTACACAAACACACACACACACACACAAACACACACACACAGGCACCATCAAAGTTTGCTCTGCGATTTCCAATTTGATAGGCGATTGGAAGCACAATGACAAAGACACAACTGCAGAAGCTCGTGGAAACGCACCCCCCTCCATGTCTCTCCCGTTTTTGGCTTCCTGATTATGGGACACCCATTGAATTCGATGGGCCACTTTTACCCGCAGAGGCGCTGGGTTTTGGGGGAACTGGAATGACCAAGCCGGGCCCGTCTCTCTATAAATCAACAGCAAAGAAAAAGGGTTCTTGTTCGTTCACCGCGAGGCTCCGAAAGCGGGCGGTGGAGGCAATAGAATTGGGCGGGGCTGGCCGTGACTGTGCTGGACTGAACTGAGACTTGGAAGAAGGGTCCGGAGAACGAGAGATGTGACGTCGATCAGGTGGGCTAATAAACTTGGCTTGTCTCGTCTTTTCAACCCGAGGCACATGGAAACACAATTGAGGCCGACGATGACGGCAGATGGGGAAGTGAGTAACTCTCATCTCAGGCTCCTTCAGTCTCAATGCAGCCGTGTCGTTGCGTTGCTTTGACTGTTACACTGATCTGATGAGAAATTCCAGCCAGAGTGCCAATGGCTTCGTCTGATGCACTGCTGCTGCATCTGTATTGCGATGGTGTCCATCCTCGTTCCTCAATTACTCTCATCCAAACGCTTATCGCCGCGCCTGGCGCTCTAGATGCATCGCAGCTACTGGATGGTCCCCTTGCTTTTTTGAGCCTGAGCTTCGTATCCACGAGGTCTAGGCCTACCACGGCCTACGTAACGTGCTACAGTTCTACCGCCGGTGTGCTTCACTGTTTGTGTTTCCGATAAATTCCTGGGGTTCCATGTCGTGGGACCAAGAGGGACTGGGATAAGGGTTCGTACCTTGTCAATGCCCGCTACCCTGCATCTTGGAAGTCTTTTCATCTCCAATCGGTTAACAGAAGGGGTTTAAAAACATGGCCTTAATGCATGGGGATCGCCCCCCCAACAAGCATGGAGGTTCGCGCTGGCAGTTGGTAACCTAGCGCGTCCTAGCCACTGCATCATTGGCACAATTCGGAACCGGGGTCCGACGAGTCAGGTTTAGCTCGAGTGTGTCTTGGGCCATGAATCGAATGTCTCAGCTGTTCTGTAATACCTATCAACAAATCGATCCAAGCGCTTAAAGGAATAGGCGGTGGGAGTGTGTTGTCAGTGAATCACTTGATGAGAGACATCGTCAAGAACAACGCCTTGCTCCAGCAACTCCGATCTCGAGACATTGGAGATGAGATGAGCGCTTGTAATAAGCCTCACTAATCAATAAGATTTCACTTCCTCGTGAGTGGGGCACAGACAGTTCCTTGAAGTCTGAAGTTCTTAAGGAATGACGCTAGATGGATGAATGTATACGTCAACACTACAGAGTCTATCGGTGAGCTCAGATCTGAAGCTACAATACGCTGTCGTACCGAATTTTGAAAACGACAATACAGTCGAGCGCCAGTCATGTCATGCATATTGTGTGACTCGTGGCCTGTTTCCTGGCCATCACAAATTCTGCCTCCAACAGTCGATCAAAATCTTACATTGACTTATCCTTCAATTTCCACTTACCGGCAGATTGTTAGCTGCATGTTATTCTCACCATTCCGCAACACGTTCGAGCCGTCCGGCGTCCTCCGCGTCCCATGTCTCCGGTAACCTGCTCCGTGCATCTCCGGAGACGCCGGACCCGGGACTCCGGATAGAATAGTTCCCGCATATGTAACGGCAAAGACATAGAATAAACTCAGCTGGAGAGGAAACTTTTTGCAATACTGTATGAACTCTCTGGAGCTTTCCGGCGTCTCGAAGCTGTTGGTAAGCTCGCCGCTAGATTGAGTCAGGATCCGCCACTCCCGATAACTGGGGTTTCTAGTGCTTCTTTTTTCCCTTTAACTACCTTAACTTGAAGTGTGTCCGGTTTTGGCATTGCCCATATTTCGACCCCATGTGTCTTGGTAGCTTGATTGAAGGAATTTGCTCTTATCCTTTGATTAATTACTGTTAAGAACCTGGATAAGATGCAAATACCTCAAACCACGTCTAGGGTATAGTCTAATACAAGTGACATGGATTACACTAATTGGAAAATAGCCGTCATCGTATAGGGGTCAGTACATCAGTTTGTGGCTTTTCGAAGCACTGAAAACGCAAGTTCGAGTCTTGCTGACGGCAAACTTTTTGTTATATTGCTTGATTTTTGCTTCGGCCAATATTTGCCACGGTATCCATGAAGTCCTTTTACGCGTCGTTTCCCAACAAACAACTGAAAGCCGTCATCGTATAGGGGTCAGTACATCAGTTTGTGGCTACTTAAGAGCACTGAAAACGCAAGTTCGAGTCTTGCTGACGGCAAAATCAGGATGAACACTTGTGTTGTTTCTCTCTTTTTGCACGGGATTGCTCTCCGCCTCATGTAAAAACCATTGCTCCTTTATGTTCATAGGAACATTGCAGACTTGTCAAAGTAAGGTTTCTCAGAATTGTTCAATACAGAAAACCCAATGGAGTTCAAACCATAATTGCCATTGGCTGATGTTAATTATATGGTTGTAAAACCTTCACTCTATGCCACTCTTTTGGTATTTTTGTTATCCTCCCCAGCAGCTTGTAGTTATAAAAACACACTATCAAGGAGAACCTTGTTATTGAAAATACCTGACAGTGATCTCAATGAATAACTGTCCTTAAAATTGCCTATTCGGGTGATTGAAGCTATCAATTACCAATCACGCAACGTGGGGTTTGTGACGACATAACAGCCGCCTAAGAGTCTCGCCTAAGCAGTTTCAACTTGCACACAGAGCGACGCATACTTGTTCCGGAGGTCGCTAACTGGAACGTAATTGACCTTTTCTCGTTTTTGCTAACATTCATCTGAATTATCTGACGCACACGCACGTTTTGATGCTCCTAAGACCTTCGCCTTAACCCCTCTTCCCCTCACCAACATTCCGAAAGATATCCGCCATGACAGCAACATCACAGCGCGGTATTAGAATTGCTATTGATAGAGGTGGTACTTTCACCGACTGTGTAGGAGAGAGCAATGGAAAGGAGATTATCATCAAGCTTCTATCCGAAGATCCGGCCAACTACAAAGATGCCCCGCTTGAGGGTATTCGGCGCATCATGAGCCACTTCCTCGGTAGAGATATTCCTCGAGGTGAAGCTTTGGACACTTCTCAGATTGATTCGATTCGGATGGGAACAACTGTCGCCACAAACGCCTTGCTCGAGAGAAAGGGAGAAAAAATTGCTATGGTCGTTACCAAGGGTTTCAAGGACTGCCTGGCCATCGGAAACCAGTCGAGGCCCAAAATCTTTGACCTTGCAATTCGGAAGCCCGACGTGTTATACGAGAAAGTTATTGAGATCGACGAGCGGGTTACACTCGAAGATTACGCTGAGGATCCCGAAAGAACGCAAACGGAAGCAGAGGCTCAAGTTGGTACCAAAGAGGCCGAAGGCAAGACTCTTGTTCGAGGTTTGTCTGGCGAAACAGTCAGAATTCTCAAAAAAGCCGAACAAGGAGACATTCGATCAAAGCTCAAGTATGTATACGACCAAGGTATTCGCAGCATTGCTGTTTGTCTGATGCACGGCTACACGTATCCTGACCATGAAGCTCTGATCGGGCGGATAGCTAAGGATATCGGCTTCCAGCATATATCACTAAGCCACGAGCTCATGCCCATGATAAAATTGGTTTCACGAGCCACATCTGTTTGCGCTGATGCTTATCTCACACCGGCTATTCGCAAGTACATTGATGGCTTCCAGGCCGGGTTTGAAGGCGGCCTTGGAACTCGTAGTGTGAAGGAGGAGAAGGGTGCTAAGGGAGCGAGATGCGAGTTTATGCAGAGTGATGGTGGCCTTGTCGACGTGGAAAAGTTCACTGGTCTCAAGGCGATTCTATCAGGCCCTGCAGGAGGTGTCGTGGGATACGCCATCACTTCGTATGATGAAGAAACCAAGACACCGGTAATCGGCTTCGATATGGTGAGTTAAACCGTGTTTTGAAAGCACCAGACTAACTTGAGTAGGGCGGCACAAGCACTGATGTCTCGAGATATGGCGAAGGCCGTTACGAACATGTGTTCGAGACAACAACTGCTGGCGTTACGATTCAGTCACCGCAACTGGACATCAATACGGTTGCTGCCGGTGGCGGCTCTCGCCTCTTTTTCAGGAATGGGCTTTTCGTTGTTGGACCCGAGTCTGCAGGCGCTCACCCAGGTCCTGCGTGTTACCGTAAAGGAGGTCCAGCCACCGTCACAGATGCAAATTTGGTACTTGGCCGCCTACTTCCTGAATTCTTTCCTAGGATTTTTGGAGAGAATGAGGACCAGGGATTGGATATCGAGGCAAGCCGAAAAGTTCTCCAGGAGCTTGCAGATCAAGTGAACCAGGAGAATAACAAAAACCTGACGGTGGACGAAGTTGCATATGGATTCTTGACTGTAGCGAATGAGACAATGACTCGCCCCATCCGGTCGATTACCGAAGCCAAGGGGCACGATTCTTCAAAACATCGACTCGCAACATTTGGTGGTGCTGGTGGTCAACACGCTGTCGCCATTGCGGAGTCTCTGGGCATTCGACAAATTCTTGTCCACCGATATTCTTCAGTTCTTTCCGCATACGGAATGGCCCTAGCAGATGTCGTTGACGAACGACAAGAGCCTGATTCCTTGGTATGGAAGGGCGATGAAAAAACAGTTAATGAACTGAAGAAGAAAATGGAGAAGCTCAAGGACCAGTCACGAAACTCCCTAAAAGATCAGGGCTTCCAAGGAGATGAAATTGCTTTTGAAGAGTACCTCAACATGAGATACCGCGGGACTGAGTCAGCTCTCATGATTGTCAGACCGACATCTGAGGAGGCCAAAGAGCATTTCGATGGGAAAGAATGGGACTTTGGCCAAGCTTTCGTGAAGCAGCACCGCTATGAATTTGGTTTCACGCTTGACGAGCGAGACATCATCGTTGATGATGTCCGTGTCCGTGGTATCGGCAAGAGTTTCCGACACCAAGATGATACAGTTGACAAGCAACTCAAGGAACTAAAGCAGCAGAAGGTTTCCGACAAGAAGAAGCTTGATAGCCAACAGGTATACTTTGAGGGTGGCAGGAAGGAAACCCCTATATTCAAGCTTGAAGATCTAGATACTGGCGATTCGATCCCTGGACCAGCCATGCTTGCCGACGGTACTCAAACCATCGTTGTAACACCAAAGGCAACTGCGATTATTCTCAAGACTCATGTGGTCATTAATCTGGAGAAGGAGGGAGCAAAGTCCGAGTAAGTTATGTGTTGACCACCTGTCGCATTCTAACGGATTTAGGTCTGCCAAGTCATCTGAAGATCGTGAGGTTGATCCCATCATGCTCAGTATTTTTGGTCATCGTTTCATGGCAATTGCTGAGCAGATGGGACGTGCCTTACAAAAGACCAGTGTCAGCACAAATGTCAAAGAGAGACTTGACTTTTCGTGTGCTATTTTCGATGCCACAGGTGGCCTTGTAGCCAACGCTCCTCATCTACCTGTCCATCTCGGTTCAATGTCTACTTGTGTACGACGCCAGGCCGAAATTTGGAAAGGAAGACTAGAGAAGGGTGATGTCATAATCTCTAACCACCCTTCATATGGAGGAACTCATCTTCCGGATGTGACCTTGCTGATGCCAGCGTTTGATAAGAAGGGAGAAAACATCCTCTTCTACGCTGCTTCTCGAGCTCATCATGCTGATATTGGTGGCATTAGTGCCGGAAGCATGCCACCTCACTCCCGAGAGCTCTACCAAGAGGGCGCCTCTATCAGAAGTGAGAAGCTTGTGAGTGGTGGCAAGTTCAATGAGAAACGAGTTGTTGAGTTGTTCTACGAAGAGCCTGCTAAGTATCCAGGCTGCAGTGGAACCCGTTGTCTGGCTGACAACATCAACGACTTGAGAGCTCAAGTCTCGGCTAATCAAAAGGGAATCTCACTCATTGAGACTCTGATCGCAGAGTATGGTGAGGAGACAGTGCAGTTTTATATGGTCCATATCCAGAATAACGCCGAGCAATGTGTGCGCCGGCTACTCAAAGATGTTTACAAGCGATTTGAAGGCAGGGACCTTTCGGCAGTTGACTTTATGGACGACGGTTCTCCCATTCGATTGAAAATCTGTATTGACCCAGAAAAGGGTGAAGCAGAATTTGATTTCTCGGGTACTGGCCCCGAAGTCTACGGAAATATCAACGCCCCTCAGGCCATCACGTTCAGTGCAATTATTTACTGTTTGAGATGCCTGATTTCCGAAGACATCCCGCTTAACCAAGGATGCTTGAAGCCGATTCATGTCAAGATCCCTCCCAAGTCCATCCTGTCGCCGTCGCCAGGGGCTGCAGTTGTGGGAGGCAATGTCCTTACCAGTCAACGCATCACAGATGTCATTTTCAAAGCATTCCAGGCTTGTGCTGCCAGTCAGGGATGCTGCAATAACTTGACTTTTGGATTTGGCGGGAACCAAGACGGCACCGAAGCTGTCAAGGGTTTCGGATACTACGAGACCATTGCTGGCGGAAGTGGTGCGGGTTCTGACTGGGAGGGAACCAGTGGTGTTCACTGTCATATGACAAACACTCGAATCACAGATTCAGAGATTTTTGAACGCCGTTATCCTGTACTTCTCCATGAGTTCTCTATTCGGTCTGGTTCAGGAGGGCGAGGCCAACATCGCGGTGGTGACGGCGTCATCCGTGACATTGAGTTCCGGATCCCCCTTCAAGTGTCCATCCTCAGTGAGCGTCGGGTCTATCGCCCGTATGGGCTGAATGGTGGCGGCGACGGAGAATGCGGTCTGAACCTATGGGTGCGAAGTGTTGAAAAGGCTAACTGGGAGACTTCTCTCAAACAGTTTCACACAAACGAAGATGCAGGGGATGTTGAATACGAGGAGCGATGTATCAACATGGGGGCTAAAAACACAGCTGCTATGAAGGCTGGAGACCGTATCATTATCTGCACACCTGGAGGAGGTGCATGGGGAGCTGAGGGGTCTGAGAGCGTGGCTAGAAAGAAGATTGACCATACTGAGGGCTGGAGGAAGGGTAGTGGTAACACAAGGGATGAGGCGGCACTCCAGGCTTAGACAGGGCGAAATATGATATTGGTCTGTTGCCTAGCGAAGGACTGGACCTGAGTGGGTTCGGGATGGGGCTGAAAGAACCGGAGTCGAAGAGGATGTAATCAAATCTTCTGTGCGTGAGTCTGAATGCTCAAGAGAGATCTGAAAGCCTGTTTCATCATGCTTTAAAACCCAAGTCGTGTAGCCTGGAGATGTCTCAGGTGAAGCCGCCATCGATGACAGGATTGCGCTATCGTGAAGTCTAAGCATGTCTCACCGTGAAACTTTGGCCTGAAGGTTAAGACATTCACAGGTCGCCTAGTGTGATGTCTCATCACGTAATTGAGGTGATGCTGGTCACATTTTTGAGAGTCAAAAAGCTAGCAACGAGTCTTCTCAGCAGCTCTGTGAAACCACAACAAGGCACCCATAGTGCTGTTATGCGGCCCAACTAACATATGAGTGGGAGATATAGGTACCCAGATATTATGATCATTTGTATGCATCTATGGAAGTGTTCATCTTTTCTAAGTTTCGGTGTTTCACTCAGAATTGCAGGCAGTTCGGGCCTTGCCTAGATGGGGGCGTGCAAGAAAATATACCCGAGTCTTCTCATTTGAAGTTTCAAGCCTCCTACTGATAACTCAGTAGCTACGGTACGTAGGACTTGTGAAAAGCGACAAGACGAGGGATAATCATGCTGCGACATGATGCATTGATCATCAGGGAAACCCTTTCCTAAGCTCCCAATGACACACGTTACCCATATGTGCAAAATGTAGAAAAACTCCCGCAGTGAAGCAAGAAAGCCTCTTCTAAAAGAGATTGAGGTAGTGAATTGGCGCCCTCTGCATCGAGGTGCCTGAAAATTCTGCGTTGCGATGCGGCTTACAACCTCTAACGCACACAGACACACTTGCGTATAACCAATCTCAATCGTAGATTAACCCCGATAGACTGGTTCGATAAAGGCCGTTTCCGATCAACCCCCCCTTGATCTCCAAAAGTTACACCATCACTGCTGTTTCTCGAAAATGGCTATGCAAGTCACCGGTGCCACACGGCAAGAAGGTCGTTAGGATAAGACTCGTCTCCCACCGAAACAATATCTAACATCCAATAAACATGCCCAATTGCTCGCCACTCCTATCAACCCCAGTCAGCCCTACGGGGAATAGACATGGATAATGGGGGCTGCTGCATTAGCACAACCACTGATGGGCCAGGGTCTTGGCCCCCAATCTCCATACGGGTCCTTGGAGTTGTTGATCTGCACTCGTTACTCTTGCCTCCGAGAACCAGAGCCTCGTTGCGATCTCACCCTAGAACAGGCTACAATGTCTTCTGCCTTGCTAGCATCAGTGCCGCCTATCTTCAAGCCAATGGCGGCTTGTCCGATGCAGCGGATGGGGCGGGCGTTGAACTAATCTGCATACCACGAACCATAAATTGCCTCTTCTTCAACTTCACAAGGCGTTCTGTATGACCGTTAGGCGTTTAATCTACGAACCATAGTTAATGTCTCATGCTCAAACACCCTGGTTCCCATAAGTCCAGGTTAAAGATTGGTCGACCAACTCCTACTGTGACCGCGACTGACGCAGAGGTATGCACCTCTCTTGTGGCGGAAGCATAGAACAAGGATCGAAGATAAATAACCGATCAGGTGGATGGCCATTGACGACTTGTCAGTTTTGGGGTCTGAGAGTGTCATGGTTTGACATCGAGTTCTCAAGAACGAGACATCCATATCCACCGTGAACCTCAACACAGCCATACTACATCAACCAAACGGATTGACTCTCGTGAGGCTAACGAGGCAACCAACAAGCTGCATGTGATCATGGTAAGTCTTGTGTTTCAATGTGCACTGCCTTTGTACCCTACGGCTATCGACCAGACAAATGCCGTGTAAGGTGTCAGTGGGATATTGTCACTTATTGTCACTTAATCTGACCAATCCGCGATTAGTACTTCAAGTTTTCTCACGACTTCCTGGCCCCTTGAACTCATTAGGCATCCTTATTCACAGACCCCTGACTTCACATGGCAATTCAACACCATTCCGGACCTATTACTTGAAGTAGGAACTCAAGTGCACCCCACAATTGTGACGAAAAGGAGGTTGATGATAGCTTTCCAAAACTCTACTGTGTGAGAATACGTGCAAACATTCGCCCGTTACTAACTCCACGGCAACTTATCACGAGCCAGTAAAGGCTCTTGGTTGGACTTGAACCACAAATGTCTTATTCCCCTGCTTCTGCCTGTGACTGAGGCCTCTCCGATGAGCCTTGTTCACTGAACTCACCATGCAATGCTTGTTGCCGTACTCAGCCATGCGTTTGTCTAGACTTGAGGCTCAACTGCATCCCTAAGGTCTTGGATCAAGAATTCAGACAAGAAGCTATTTAGGGGACGCTAAGTTCTTAAAAGTTCAACCTCAGTCATTTCTTCTCTAGCTCTTTCTTGACTATCTTAGCATCTATACACTGTCCTGGTAGACTTTCCAGAAACTGTGTGTAATACTTTCACCATGATGCGAATAGCTATAGCTGGGGGCTCCGGCCTTGGATATCTCCTGGCAAGCCATATCTCCAAAGCAGCAAACGCCTATCAAGTTGTTGTTCTCTCACGCTCTGTAAGTATTCCTCTTATGTATATGATGTTTCTAACAATACAGGCACGTCCCGAATATGCAGCACTTGACGTTCAAGTCATGGTTGTTGATTACAATGACGAAAATAGCCTAGCATACGCACTTCATGGAGTTAATCTTGTCATCTGCACCTTCTCAGGAGGTGAACAGATCAATCTGATCACTGCAGCTGTCCAAAGCGGTGTGCAGTTCTTTGTCCCGTCCGAGTTCGAAGGAAGCCTCGAAAAGCGGCCCGAAAACGATCAACTCGACCCCTATTCATACTCGTCCCAAGCGAGACAGCATCTCAGACGCTGTGCAAGATCATCCCAGATGAAGTGGACCGTTTTCTCCTGCGGTATCTTCATGGAGAGATTCCTCCCGCAGGGACTCGGAAGTTTGGCCATTGGTTATGGTTCAAACTTAGCCAACGTGGGATCCTACATTCTTGACATGAATACGTATACTGCTGAGTGCGTTGAAAAGAATCCTCGAGGGCATACGGTCCGTGTTTGCATGACATCTGTACATGATGTTGCTCAATTCATCGTTGCTGCCATTGATTTGGGACCTGCGAACTGGCCTCGCGAGTTTACGATGAGAGGAGACCGTCTGCCGCTTCGTGACATTGTTGGGCAATGCTCAAGAACCCTGAACGGTAAGTTGACATCATAAGTATGGAAAGATTATGCTAACTCATTAAGCGGCATTTTCTCTTTCTCAATGGCAAGCTACAGATATTGCAGGACTCATGAGTGGCTTCTATCAACAGGGAGACTATGCCAAAGTTGCCTTTTATCAGCAGCTTCAAGCTACTGTTGAAGGACGTTACGATTTTGGGCATCCATCGTTGAATGGCCTCGTCAACGTGCAGCCGAGAAGCTTTCGCCATTGGCTGAGTGACCAGTTTACAGGGTAAAGCTACTATGGAGGCTTCCTCTAGTTTCACCATGGGTCAGTAGTATAATATTTTACTATGTTGTGTCGATGGACGTCCACTTTCTTTGGTTTACAGCTGTGCTGTACGTTGGTGCTGGTAGCAACGAGGCAACAAATTAGCGGCTGGTATCGCGGTCTTCATCTTTTATTGTTTATCTAGGTAGCTAAAATAGCTAAACTCCGCTTTCAACTCTTTATGGTAATTGCCCATCGGCCGCCCTGTGGTCTTCGAGTCTTCGTTGCTATAGGTTCTTTTTGGGAATGTACCGTACCGTACGAAAGAAATAAGTACTTACTAGGGGCACCAGGCCTGGCACTGGCAGATCCTGTCCGATAAGCGGCCACACTGCGTCTAAAGAAACTTGGCGAGTACTTGGACGCTTTGCGAGAACTGTTGAAATAAATTTGTTTCTATGACTTGATACTGATACCATTATAGGTCCAGAGCATGATTTTCGACGATCTTTATGTTAATTACTAAACCTGGATCCCATAATGGAGGCTTGTGTTTCCCGTGGCAAACTCCGCCTTCTTCCAAGAATACGACCTTGTAGTCTTGGGGATCGACATCAGGCTCACGAATAGACTCATGTGGAGGTTGGAAAGCCAAACCTCGGGACAAGGTATGATCCCAGTCAAGAATGCGGAGAAAACACCAACGATCATGGTTCACATTCCGTTTCTGGCTCTTAGTTCCGCGTTGAAAACACCAGGAATCCATGAACTCGGAATTTCTTCCGCACGACTTACCCAAAATGGCGGAATACTGGCTCGAGTTGGAGGTCTGACCCCACTGGAGGTCCCCAATGAGATGTAGTCGATGGCTTGTGATCGAATGTCCTGACAAGTGTTAGCAGTGCAGACCAACAGTGATAAAGCAACCTCGGGCGGGATCCAACATGCTCGAATTTCTCTTCTCTTACCTCATTCAGTCATGGAGGCTTCAGGAGCAGATAAGGGTTTTTTTCAGAAGCCTCCTGTTCTGAACAACCAGTTTCATGATGATGTGACCTTTCAGAGATGCTTTAAGCGTGGGTCAAGGCCAATTACTATTACTCAGAGGGCTGTGCTTACTTGTCTTCACAGTATTTCTTCCACGGCATATCGTTCAGCAAGTCCAAGCTGAACTGGCTTCACTTGGAGATGATGTCCTCTCCGACGAGGTTTTTGCCTGGATCACGGATGCTGAACACAACAAACCCTTCCTTAAAGGATCAGGCCGTGATGTATTCGGCCAGTGGAAGGGTGATTTAGTCACTGGTGAGGGGTGGCGTGGTCTTCAGAATTTTGGTCTGTCCCGAGGGTAAGACATGCACGTTGTTGACTGATCAGCTATTGACATGTCTAGATTTGTCGCCGCTGGATATGATACTCCATACGGAGCATTTTCACGGGCATACCAGTTCATGCGCATACAACTTTGGACGCCATCGTGTGCCAACGTCGGTTGTCCTTCCGCTATGCAGGACGGCGCTGCTCGACTTCTACAAACACACCTTAGTAGCCCAGAACTCGTTACGAAACTCACAGATGAGCAAAAGAAAGTGTTCGAGAACGCTTTCAATCATCTAACCACACGAAATCCACAACATGCATGGACCAGTGGCCAGTGGATGACTGAGCGAACAGGGGGCAGTGATGTGTCATTGACCGAAACAACAGCAGTGCACATGCCAACTTCTGAGATCCAACTCGCCTCGAAAGATGAAAAAATACCATTGGGGCCATGGAGTATCAATGGCTTTAAGTGGTTTTCTTCAGCGACGGACTCAAGAATGACTGTCCTCCTTGCTCGAACATCTAGAGGTGGACTTTCAACCTTTATGGCCCCGATGTACAAACATGATGCGAGTGCTACCACAGCCACCGGACTTCCGAAAAGCAACGGAGAGCAACTTAATGGAGTTCGGATCCAACGTTTAAAAAACAAATCAGGCACACAGAGTCTCCCAACAGCTGAACTAGTTCTCCAGGACATGCGAGCATGGCTTGTAGGGCAAGAAGGCCGAGGCATCCAAGAAATCGCAACAATTTTGACCTTGACTCGAGTTCACTCCTCAGTTGCTGCTGTAGGTTATTTGGGAAGAGGGCTTGCCATCGCAAGAGCATATGCTCAAGTTCGAGAGGTTGGTGGCGGGAAGGGAACTCGAATGAAGCTCACAGAGAGCTCATTACATATGAGAACCCTTTCAAAGGTATCTTCCGAATATCGTGGCCTCATGCTTCTAACCATCTTTACATCATATGTCCTCGGCGTTTCGGAGCATGGTATAGCGTCAGACGCAAGCCTTTCACCTGCGCTAGAGGCGCTGACGCCTTCTGCACAGCATGCTGCGCCATTGATTCGGGTTCTTACTCAGCTCACAAAAGCTTACGTTTGCAAAGCATCCGTGCAGCTACTCTTCTCTTGTATGGAGTCGCTCGGCGGTGTTGGGTACCTTGCCAACGAAGAACAGGAGTACCTCAATATTGCCCGCCTCCATCGCGACTGTGCTGTACTGCCTATCTGGGAGGGCACAACGGATGTTTTGAGCACTGACTTCTTGAGGGCTATTAAGCATACGAAGGCTGGTCAGGACACACTGAACGCCCTCGAAGACTCTATTAACAAAGGTATGGAATTTCAAGGAAAGGTATCTTGGCCTGAAGGCTTGAACCCTTTGGGTGTTTGGAGGGGCCTAAGGCAGCGCATCGAACGAGAATCGCTGGAAGACTTAATGGGAGATGCTAGGGAAGTTCTCTGGGCCGTGGCAGATTTACTGGTGTCTGTTCTGCTCTATGTTGACGCTGGTAGTGACGGTGACCAAGTGTCACGGGACATTTTCTATCGATTCTTGGAAGGGAAGAATGTCACTACGAAGCGAGAAAAGGTCTCAGCTCAAGAACAGCTTGTGAAGGACTTCGCAGTTGTGTATGGAGGCGGCGGAACCGAGATCTTTGCCAAGCTTTGACACAAACATTGGTATTGATTCATGACTGTATCATTTCGCTCATCTTTGCTCATCTGGGGCCAGCACTGTCCTGGTTACATATAAAGTGAAAGCTCAAGAGAAACCAATATTGTTGCACCAAACGTAGAGAATGGGTATTAGGTAGTTGTACGCCTGTCCTCTATCAACCCTGGAGACTCTTGCATGTGCCCTTGAAATTCTTCGCCTTCAGTGTGACCTTCTTACACGTCGTAGCATCAGTGTGTTTGTCTCCATATAGAACAGTACCCTTTGCACTTGTAGAAGTTTTTGAGCAGGAGTTGAATGTGCTTCCTCCATCGTGCTGAAGAAGCGTATTGCTGCCACTCTTTTTTAACGTCCAAAATTGGAAACCAGGCGTTGGATCGACGCATTTGAGAGCACCGCTTGGGCTGAGAAAGCAAGCGTTGAAGGCGTTGTCTCGAAGAATGTCTTGAGAGTTGGACAGATCGATACAGTAGAAGCCGTTGGTTTTGCCGGCATTGAGAAGCAGGTTGCCGTCGCTGTTTTGTTGAACTGTAGCACTAGTTGCCACATCTTGTAACGTAAAACAGCAATGGCCATCGAAGACAGTATCACGAGGGATAACTGCAGCTGTGGCCACGGTGCACAAGAGAGTAACCAGAGTGAATGACTTCATCTTGAAGAGGATGTGGATGATGTGAGCAGTGTAGATTAAGTATAGTATGAACTCGTAAGATTATTGAGTCCAGCTCAATTGTTAAAGATAGTAATAGAGAACTCAAACACCGTAGACATCACAAGAACTCCCTCACCTTTTATAATTCTGGAGACCTCATGATCCGTCACCCGTCAGGCTCGGCTTCATTAGGATCAGCAGAAATAAATCCATTCAAAGGCATCCAACCGAATGTGAGAATGCACGTTGGTCGAAGGATTGAGTCAGAAAGGAAGCCACTTGGCTCACGATGGTCAGCAGAAAGTCACATTTATCGTGAAAAGTCGGTCTCTAGAGCTGTGATGTCCCGTGCAGGTGACTCCAAGTGATGGACGTGACGATTTCCATTGGGAGTCTCGGGGTTTCGCGCTATAGGACGAACAAAACTAGGTGCATTCTCAGGAGCGAATCACTTGTCAGGAACAGCCGCGAACTAATTAGTAGAGTGACATTCGACGTGATTGTTGGTGCTATGCCGTTCATGCTCCGAGATGCAAGGCACAAGGTGGGTGACAGGCCAGGGATATCCTTCTTCACCGCAGGACAGAAAGCGGGGATAGCTTCATTTCATGCGTCCAGCCACAGACTGCCGGGGAGAATATCTTGAGGAGAGGATTGGTTGCAGGGAGTCAAGTGTGACGATGCATGATCCTGGAGGTGATAAGGTGCGTCTACTGTGAGACTAGTTCAGCCAATCAAAGGCTGCGATGCGGTTAATCACGCTGCGGATGTAACGACTGTACAGTCACGTGAAGCAAGATGTCGGTTATCGGCGAAGGCCTTGGTGTGATACACCGTTTGTTACGCTCAACTCAAAGTGTAACCGTTTGTGCCTCTACGTCACGCCCTTGGCTCTGCATTCAACACTTCGCTTTACCTTTGACGGGGTGTTTTTCTACGTCAATGTGCCATAATATTCATCGAATTATGTCTCAACACACCTGACGTGTTCTTGTTTTGATCCTTCGTTATCATAAGCAGCTCATCTGACTTCAGCGATCTTCTGCTTAGCACGCTTCCCCGACCTGCCTAATCCACCTACAGTATCCTACCGTTTCACCCTTTGCAGACGACTTCTAGCTCTAACTTATTCATAAACCTCCACCGAACACTTGAGAGCAACTGCTTCCTCAGTTTGACCAAGGAATCATGGCGGATGAGTATACCATGTCCAATGAAGAGTGGGAGGAAGTCTCTCAAGACATCCCCTCACTTTCGGACCCCTTCCTTCAGCAATATCTCACAGGCCGAGCAAGCCTCATGAGTCAAGAACAAAAGGCTCGTACAGACGCTTCATTCAGAGCCTCTCTTTCGCCTATCGCCAAGCGCGCGAGTGACATTGTCGACCGCATCCGCGACCAGGAGAATGACTCCATCTGGACCCCTCAAGTTGAGGAAGAGCTAGCGCAAGCAGGAAACGAGTGCATCTTTCCCGGAATGATGTTCATGCTTGCAAAAGATCGCATGGAGAAGACGAACCTCTGGAAGATTGTTCGGCGCATGCCAAAGGGAGCGCTGCTTCACGCTCACATGGATGCCATGGTCAACTTTGACTTTCTGTTTGACGAGCTTCTGAAAATGCCAGGAATGCATATGTGTAGCGATCGACCTCTCAACACTGAAGAATCCCGAGAGGATGCAGTTCCTAGCTTCCGATACAGAACCAAGGCGGACACTGATGGATCTATTTGGGAAGAGAGCTACAAGCCTGATGCTTTTGTGCCACTTCCAAAGGCGGCAGACGAGTTTCCTCACGGCGGACGATCCGGCTTTCTCAAGTGGCTGAAGGGCCGATGCACCCTATCCGTTACAGACAGCCATGAGCAACACCATGGAGTTGACGCTATTTGGGTCAAGTTTGGAAAGTGTTTCCTCGTGTGCGCCACCATCATTCACTATGAACCCATGTTCCGGATCTTCCTCCGCCAGCTCATGAAGAACCTCAAGGATGATGGTGTCAACTGGGCTGAACTTCGGTAAGTCAAATAAGTCAACAATTTCTGATCTTCTTCTGACAGTCATAGATTCACTTGGCCACTTAACTACTGCCGTGATAAGCAAGAGGAGCCTGAGAAAGACTATATTCACATGTTTGAGGTTCTGCGCGAAGAAATCGATAACTTCAAGAAATCACCGGAGGGCAAGGGTTTCTGGGGTCTCACCACCATTTGGACTTGCCTGAGAAGCTGGCCGACCCGTCTGATCATAGAGAACATGGACTGCTGCATCGCTACCAAGATTGCTTTCCCTGACCTCATTGCTGGTTATGATTTGGTTGGCCCCGAGGATCTGGGCCGACCCCTGTCTGATCTTCTCCCTGAGCTTTTCTGGTTCCGCAAGCAATGCGCCATGGAGGGCGTCAACCTTCCCTTCTTCTTCCATGCAGGAGAGACACTTGGGGATGGCACTGACACTGACGCCAATTTGTTCGATGCGATCTTGCTTGGCACTCGACGCATCGGCCACGGCTTCAGTCTCTTCAAACACCCACTGCTGATTGATATGGTCAAGGATAAACGTATCCTCATCGAATCGTGCCCCATCTCGAACGAGGTCCTCCGCCTCTGCGGCTCCGTAACAGCCCATCCCCTGCCCGCCCTTTTAGCGCGTGGTGTTGTTTGCAGCCTGTGTAA